>JAOANR010000007.1:25211175-25236351 GCA_030278955.1 Hygrophila difformis
GGGTTCGACATTGCAGAAGATCACCGAACTACCGAAGAGTAGAGACTTAGGAGCGTTGAGACTTGACAGTAGTTATGCTTCGGCGCCTTGAAGAAATCAAGTGCTAAATCCCTCTTTATTACAAGGAGGAGTCAAATTAGAAGTATCCATAATTAATGATTATTTATTACTACTACTAATCAATTTTGTATGGGAAAAAAAATTTTATGAAAAGGCGGTAGCCGGTGGAATAATCCACCCCACCGGAACCGGACTGTATCAGGATTCAACAATTCATTAAAACTCATGAATCCGGAGTAGACTAAGCACTGTAATCGGTAATGTATTTTATTAATTTTTTACTTTTAACATTCTGAAATTTATATGTCACAATTTAATCAACAAAAAAGTAACCATGTTAAATTTGAAGAATCGAGTGAAGGTTAAATTATTACCCACATTTATATTAGGCACAGACGCACAGACGTTTGGTTTGGTAAATAAATAGAATAGGGATTGAATTTTGGTCCTGAGGCGTGCATATCCTGAATTGATATGTAACATGGGTTATATGCTGTGCAATATTTTTGGATAAACTGGGGACTATTATTGAATTTGTATTTTCCTTTTTTAGTTTATATGAATTGAGTAAATTTTGGAATATGATCCAATTTTCATTGCCTAAAATTATGAATCAAAATTGTGCTGGATTTTATTTTTAAAAACGTGTGTTGAACCAAGATTAAGTCAATATACGGCCATTCAGGCGTGTTATATATTTGATTAAATATACTATATTAATATACATATTATGCTGCCATTTTTTTTTATATATATATTCCATTACATGTGCTATATTATTTATTTAGACTATGCTGCCATAAATCCTGATACAATAATCATACCCAGGGGCGGATCTATGTAGAGTTTAGGGGTGGCACGGGACACCACTTAAATTGATGAAATTATTATTTTATGGTAGAATTTTATTTTACATTTAACTAAATTAGGCCTGGTGACACCACTTAATTTTTATGGTGACACCACAATCATTCATTTCAACCAAGTTTTCCTCTGTATTTTAGTGTTGTAACTACTATCTCTAATTTAAATATAGTTTTCACTATTTTTTTGGACACCACTTAAAAAAATTTCTGTATCCACCACTGATCATACCAATGTACAAATAAAAATTATCGTAGGTTTTTGGTTCCTAGTGTTGTGGATTGTGAAAGTGCAACTGTACATTATCTTTTGTTTAGGAGGGGTTTTCTATTTTAGATGATGCCATAAATAGAATAACGGATTTTTAAACATAAATAGTAATAATAATTTTTAAAATCAAATAATTGACTTGCGATTGTAGTAGTTGTTTTGAAAATCATAGGAATGAAATACGCCAATTCAGCCATGCTATATATTTAATTAAATATGCTATATTACTATATAGATTACGCTGCCATTTATGTGTGTTATATATTTCATTACATATGCTATATTATTATTTAGATTATGCTGCAATTTGTTTGTGCTGTATATTTTGATTAAATATGTTATACTACTAACTACAATATGCTGCCATAAATCCTGTTGTAATATTCGTACCAATGTACATATAAAGATTTCAGCACACACTTATTTATTTGCTAAAAAAAATGTTTTTGATATGTCCTAATTAATAACTAATTGTTGCCTAAAATTGTGGGATTAGCATATTCACCTTCCTATTTATTTTAATACACATAAACGGCAACTAATTATTATTTTTTGGATGGCAGCACATTTACATAACACATAGAGCATGATGGATTTCCTGATCACTAATCCAATAAATAGATCACTAATTCAACTCATAAATTAAATACCGACAGAAGACAGTCATCAATATGACATGCTTTCGCATACTACACCATAACGAAGCAAAGGAGAGGTGAAATTACTCCTGTTGACCTAAGTCATCATATATGGGCCCCACGAGTTTGCATAGCCAAGTCCAAGTGGGTCCGGTAACTCAGTAACTGGTGTGGGTGGGCCATGGTAGTACTACCACTGTAGTACTACCCTAACCCATCACTTACATTTGTAAAACCGAATCAGTCTCTCACCAGATGCATTCAAATTCATTGTTGAATTCATACATTTTATTGTTCAATTATACACACTCTTGACATGTGCTGAATTACATTGATGGATGGATCCTTCAGTGAAATAAGTAGTATATCAAGGCATGTCCAAATAACAACATTTGGCTTGGCTCTTATTCAACTTACAGATTGTTACATGGAGGAGACTAACATCACACTACCAAATTAAACAGTGGGAAAAACTGAAAACCGGCGGGGCAGGACAATTCAAGTCCCTGATATACAAAACAGCTAAAAACAGTCCAGATTCTCTCAAAAACTTGGTGGGTAATAAACAAGAATTTGATGGCCACAACCCAGCAGCACTCAACAAACAGGCTGCTTTCCACCGCCTGTGTAAGGAGAACTGCCATCCACCATGTTTTTCTTCTTAAGGAAGACATTAGACAGACTGGGCATCAGAGTTTTCTTGATAACAGATGTATTCGACTTTCGTAGCTTTCGTGGTTCCGTTACTTTCTCTAGAGGCCTCTGTTTCTGGGAGTGGTATGTACGAGGAGATGATTCAAACGGCTGCTCCATTTCTGTTTCGGCAAGAATTAGAGATGCTGCTTCTGTTGCCTTTTTCTGCTCCTGTTCGCGCCTTCTTTGGAGTTCCCCCTCAACTGCCCTTTTGGCTGCCTCAGCCATCTCTGCCGTTTTTAAAGTATCTTCAGTTGCAACTTTTACGTCCTCAATCTCCTTCCATGTAGCCTCCAATCTCTTTAGTGCCTCATTTTCACTTGCTTTCGCTGCTTCTTTCTGAGCCATTGCAGCTGCAACTTTCATTTCAGCTAACTTTTCTGACTCTTCTACCTTCCGGCTCAAGGACTCAAACTCGTCTCTTGATATTGTTACCTGGGCCCCAGGCTCTGGAATCAAAGATTGGTCAGCATAAGTTTTCTCCGACAACATCCTTATGTGATCAAGAGCTCTAGTTTCAGCTAACTTGGCTTCCTCAGCTTCATCTGTCACGACTCTTAGTTTCCTTTCTGCTTCCTCCAGTTCAATTCTTACAACGTCAGCTTCTCTTTTAAGCTCTTTGGTTTTCTGATTCAAATCTAGAGTTTCAAGCTTTGTGGCTCCGCTTTCTGAAATGAGCTGATCAATTGAAGCAATCATATCATCAGAAGCACCTCCAACTTCGGCTGCTTCAGCAAGTGCTTCTACGAGCTGAGAATTTGCCTTCTGCAGCTCCAACTGCAGATTATTTACAATTGTTTCGGTTTCTACTTCCTTCTCCTTCACTACAGCATGCTCTTTCATAAGGTTTTCCAGCTCTAACTCAAGGGTCTCCACCAGACATTTCAGCGACCATTCTTCTTCTGCCGTTTTATTCAGCGATTCTTTAGCACCACCCAACTCCATAGTAACAGTCTTAACAGAATCAAGATCCGTAGCTCTCATACTGTCCCTCTCATTGCGTAAGCCATCAATTTCGGACAAGGTTTCACGCAGTTGAGTCTCCAGATTGTTGGTGACTTCAGGATCAATTTCTTTCTTCAAATCAAGCAACCTTTTTGCTGATTCCTCGAGCCGTGCCTTGTGTGCATGCTTCTGTTTGTCTTTGTCAGCATAAATCGTCGTCTCCTCTTGCACGACCCGGGCAGTTCCAAGATTAACTTGCTGGATAGAGTACCGAATGGCAGCTATTTCCTTTGATAACTCGTCCATTCTTCCCAGGTGGGCTTCAGAGGCAATCTCAGCTTCATCTGCTTGCTTTGAAGCCATTTCTTTTGCTTCCACAGACACGTTATTTTCGTGAAGAATTTTCCGGAGCTCCTGCTTGGCCGCATTGAGCAGAGTCACTGCTGCCATCCACTGAACTTTTGCAGTTTCAAGATCCTTATTCGCAGATTCATCAGTCCCAGTGGGATTCACTTTGCTGGCTTCGGAAAATTGCTTTGCCTGATTACTAGCAATTTCAGAGGCCCTAATTGCAGAGTTCTTAGATTCATTAATACTTTCCAGCTTCTCATTGAGATCCCCAATGGTTCTTTTAGCTTTTTCGAGTTCTGAAAGAGCCTGAGCTTTAGTGGACTCAGCATTTTTCAGCCGTTCTTTCAACTTATTCAGCTCTTTCTGAACCAAATGAAACTGAGTTTCTTTTGCCAGTACTCGCTGGAAGGAAGAAAAAATAAAAACCAGAACGAAAAGCAAAGCATCATCAAAGAGAGATTGCAGCAAATGGCAATAACGAAAAGGCTCGGGTGGTGTTTGATTAACAAAATCAACAAATTAAATCAACTGTCAAGCCAATTCATTCAATGTGATTAGTTGTTCATATACATACTATCATACATCCCCATCAAAAAATAATAAACATAAAAAATACAATAATAAAAATCATTGCAGTACCTAGCAGGCTAGCACTAGTCAAAACTTAATGCAAATTCATGTAAGGTAAAAATAATCAACCAATGTATAAACAAGATTGATCATTACTAATTACAATCAGGACGGACAGCTTAAATATGTAAAGCCATATGTGTGTAAAAGAGGGATCACCCCACATGCACTTAAAAAGAATTGCAATAATCGATTGATAGAGAACTTTTATTTGAAGGTAAGAAGGTAAGTCAAAACACACTCAAGCAATCATCCGAGTACCTTTCAGGTAACTTAGAAAATAAAGGAACACCAAGAGACAAAAACCTGCTAAATATGTGGAGAAGGTCTTTAAGAGTAGTTTCTCTTCTCCAATACCAAGTGTAAACATGTCCGAAGAGCTAATTTTGGAAAAAATTAAAATTAAAAATAAATAAATAAAATAAACACGATGAAATTTCTATATCCTCAACAACCTCTTGAATTACCACATATTTTCTCAAAGTTGGCTTGAGAAGTTCAAGCTAAGATACAGTATCAAGTCATTTTGACCTTCAGACGATAAAAGTTCAACAAAAGACAATTAGCAAATTATTTTTGACACTGTAATATTATAGAATTATTAATTTATAATATTGTACTGACCATAGGCCTTCCAAAAAATTACTACTACATTGTCTTATTAATTTAGGCCTTGGGGCTCAAATTGAGACCAAGAAAATTATTATTTTTTAGACCTTATCAAGTATTCATTTTCAGAAGTTCTACTATATATTGCGCAAAGGAAAATATAAAGAGGGCCTCATTGTATTCATACGTAAATTGCATGGTGAAGAGAAGTCAATCCACATCAATTGATCAACAGAAAGTAGAATCAGCATACCTCTGCAGATCGTGGTTTGGACTTCTTGATGGCAGGCTTCTCCCCTGAAAGAGCACCTTGACCGAATAGGTTAACAGCATCTTTGACAGATTGAAATGGTGCGCTGGTGTCGATTTCCCCTACCTCAACTTTGGTCGATCCTTTGTTTTTCTGATAATCCTTCGCCACCATAATCCCTCACTTCTCAATTCTTCCCTAAAAAAGAACCAAAGACGAATTATGCTGAATGAAATGCCAATAGCTTGTCGACCGGAGAGCACACATAAGCAAATTGCTTTTCCTAGAATCCTAGTAAATCAGAACAAGTACTATATGAAAAGGCAACTGGCATGGCAATGCTTGGTTTTGAAAACCTTTTATCCAAACTCAATAGGCCTCGGCCTCATTCAAGCAAATTTCAAGGCAATGATTGGAAAGAACATACCAACCAAAATTATTTGCATATATTGCCCAACATTAAAGCAACTGCATTTACCCATATTCGCCATCAGAGAAACCAGCAGAATTTGGTAATGTAGGGACGATAAAACAGAAGCTTTCGAAGGTGCATCTTCCAAAGTAAAGCCAACAAAGCAGAAATTTAGTTTACAAACTAAAATTCATCACCACCACCAACACCCTACCTCTCCCTATTCCGCTTTGATGTTCCACCAAAGTTGTCCACGTTAATATTCCAATAATAGTTTTAAGTATCAACAAAATCCTCAATGAAAAGACTTTGGCCATCACAATAGAGGAACAGATGTGTAACAATAATGTTCAGTTTCACTTCACCATCACAAGATCCACCACTGACTGAAGAGATTATGAAATTACCCTTTGTCCATTAAATCAGTTTTCAAAACATAGCAAAGTTGGATGGAAAATCACATTAAATTTATACTTCACATAACAGAGCACAAACAAGGATACATTGACACCGTCAACATAAAAATGATGACTCAAGTAATCAACAAGTAAACAATAATTTGGACCTCCAAAGGGCATGACTACTCATT
Organism: Hygrophila difformis; assembly: GCA_030278955.1. NCBI lineage: Eukaryota > Viridiplantae > Streptophyta > Magnoliopsida > Lamiales > Acanthaceae > Hygrophila > Hygrophila difformis. The sequence continues at coordinate 25,217,487 of JAOANR010000007.1, forward strand.
TTGTGTTTAATCAAGCTACAAATGGAAGGCATGATGAATGTCATTTTACTGTACTTATTGACAATATTAATCTGAACATTTCTTCACATCTCTAATCACAATACAAAAGATAAATCCTGTCAAGCAAGACAAAAAAATCGAAATTACAAGAAACAAGTAGCATTTCAGTCATACCCCTGATGCAAAAATTTGGATCCTGAGCTTTCAATCTAGCCAGAATTCACGTGTTCCCAAAAAAATACTGCAGATGGTAAGAGATAAACAGAGACAAATGAAAAAACTTCAAATAAAAACAAGAACTAAAGAAAGTGGGTAGGGGAGAGGCAACAGAGTGTAATAATAACTCACTCAAAAGCCCTAATGATATGAGAGAGGAAGCAAGCAGACAAAAATGTAGGAATCTGCAACGCCCTCATTCCCGAAAGGGGGTGCTTCCATTCCATTCCCCCGGTAGTAAAATCTTCAAAGGGGCAGTGAAAAAAATAGGAGTATGAGCCGACTAGAGCAATTTTTTAATGGTTACCAAAAAGGGACAACTCGTGATCAGAATCTGAACACCCAGCAGAAAGGGCCACCGACAAACGTCCGAGACTGCGACATTAGGTGCGGACATAAATTAAATCATGGACAGGGAGGCAAGCAAAGGGTAACACTGTTTGGAGGGCAATCACGGCGGTGAGAAGTGGGGAGGGAATTGAAAGATGGGAAATACGGTAAAACGTATTTACAGTACAATTGGGGTTGATGAGGTGATAAAGAAAAGGCTTTTGGAGCTAATTAGCAGCGGAGAAATGGCGTGAGAATAGGGCACCATCCAAAGGCTAACTTTGTGGGTTGAAAAGGAAACCCATTTGGGGAAGGATGGACTTCCACTTTCCACTAGTGTCAGTGTGTCACTGCTGTCATTATCTCACCATCCTTGTTAATTTGTTACGGTGGTAAGACTACCTCTATCCATAATCACCCAACCATCCAACCATCTCATTATTTTATTAATTTCTCTCTCTCCAACTATCAATATTCATCCCAACCCAACCATCCAAATTTTACATACTTTATCAATAACCACCAAACCATCCAACTATAATATTATAGTATAATTATTTTAATTATACAATTTTAAATTATATTAAAATATAAAAAAATTAATATGTCAAAAATATAAAACATTTATCTTATTCATAAAGAATAAAAAATCTAAAATATTAATATATATTTTTTATTTATTTTTAGTTTATATAAATTTAAAATGGGTCAAATATATCAAAATTGATATATTATGTATTTAAAAAATATATAGCAAGAGTGGTCTCTATTTTGTAGAGAATGAAAAATTAAGAAATATGGTATATTTTTTATTTATTTTTATTTTAAATTATAAAAAATATAATAATTTTAATGGAATTAGTTTAAAATTTTAATTGACCAATGGGAAGGAGACAAATGTCCCCATCCCATTGGCCAAAGGAGATGAAAGGTGATGAGACCAAGTGGTCTCATACTATTTTTTTTGGTCGACCACAATGTAGGGACCATTACATATTTTTGATTTTTTTTTTAAATTTCAATAATGATGTGTATGGTTGGGTTGGGGTTGAAAGCTCATGGATGGAGATGGTCTAAGAGGGTGTTTGGAATGACTTTTAGCAAAGTGTATTTGACTTTTATTTCTGTCAAAAGTACTTTTGGTTTTACACATTACTTAATATAAATTATACTACAACTATATCTTATTATCATATTAAATAACATGTCCTTTTTGGTAATTTACACATTTCAAAAGTACTTTTTTATTTTTACACATTCAAACACACTTTAAAAAAAAAAAACTGTTTTTCCAACATTCTATCCAAACACAAAAATTATCTGCTTCTATTTTTGGCTTTCACTTCTGTTTCTACTTTTAACTTCTGCTTTTCTCAAAAGCTAATCCAAACGGACCCTAATTTTGTAAAGCCGCGGGCCGCCTGTACATAAACCCTTAAAAATGTTACTACCATTATTATGATTATTATTTACACAAAATTTATTCATAACCAACCAAAATTATAGAAAGTTATACACATTAATAACACCGAAACTTTTACCGTATGAATCTTCGCTAGCATCGTTTTATATTTACAAGATACTAGTATTTTATAGTTTATGAATTGAAGTGATTTATACGAATTAGTATAAAAACATCATAATTAGACAACAAAAATGGTGCACACAGTATTTAACTTTCTACACGTCATACATAATGAAATAGTAGTACAAGTTTTTAGTTCAACATCAAAGTACAAATGTCAATTTGGTGCCAAATCATAAAATTAATATACATAATGAAAATTGATAGCAAATTGATATGAATGGTATGATCTAGATCTTACACGATATCCTATGATCCCATAATTATGGACCTTATCCCGATCAGGGAGTGTAGTTTACTTTAAGAGGTCTAGCCCCACTTTTTTGTTCGTAACGAGGGAGAGATAGAATTACGTTGTTCACGAAGTGAGAAGGAAAAGGGGAAAAAAGAAAAATCCTTTCTATATGGCTTCTTCGTTTTGAGACATTATGGCCTTCGATCGACCCGATAACAAAGAAAGAATCCATAAAAACTTAGGATCCTACAATTTTCCAAGTATAAGAAGCATCTTTGTACAATCCTGTATTGGCCGTGGATGATGGGTAATCTCAATCAACCATTCCTTAGGATTTTGCTCATTTCCATATTCCAATCAAATAATCAAACCCCAATTTTTCCCAATCATCACAATTAAAAAGACAGTGCCCCAAACCCTCGACTTCTAATCCATGGGATTTTATAGTCATTTGATCTATGTTATATATAAGGGTATAAATGAGACTGATAGGCACGTGAATTGTTCGAGCTCGGCTTGGTCAAAAGTTTGTTTAAGCTCGACTCGAAATGGTTCGGTTCGAGCTCGACTCGTAACACACATGATAATAGGCTCGAAAGCTCGATAATAAGCTCGATTTATTTATATATATATATATTTATTTATTATTAAATATAGAAATTATATAAAATATTAAAAGTATAGTATTATTATTGTTTATATCTTTTAATTTTTAAATTAAAATATATTATTAATTAAATATATATTTTAAAATTATTTAAATATATAGATTAAATTAATATATTTAAATATATACAATATATTAAATATAATTTCTTTTATAAATTATGTGAGAATGAAAATGATACTAGTTCGAGCTCGACTCGACTCGATCAAAGTTCGGTCAACGCTCGGCTCGAAGTAGCTCGGTCAATGCTCGGCTCAGTCAAAGCTCGACTCGAATTCTTATGAGCTCAAGCCGAGCTAACCACTATTCGGGCTCGGCTCGGCTCATTTACACCCCTAGTTATATATGACGCCTACATAGAAAATTGCTAAAACTAATTGGGCCAGCTGTCACCGGCCCAAATTTGGTTTATAGGCTTCTTGCCAGGCCATTATTTCTGTAAACTGTGATTTTAAGGCGGCCTACCGAATATTGAACAAAGAAAAGAAAAAATGATTCCGGCCTACACCACCATGGTTCATACACCGGAGTAGTTCCTCTTTATCCTCCTGCGGCCTGCCTATCTTCACGAGTAATCTGTTCACCCATTCGAAACAAGACAGATTCCGGACGGTACGTTTTTTTGGCTTGTGTTTCGTTTATTTTGCTCGATTCGAGCCCCATTTACTTTCAATCTTCGTTCCTTTTTAGCTGCACGATGAATTTTGTTTGAACACGTCATGTCTGCTGAATTAGTGAAATTGATTGATATAAGTGAGATTATTCAGCTCTCTAATGAGTCAATACATAGATGAAAACTTATAATCGGATTTTTCTTTTTTTCCCGGTGGTTAAGCTTGTTGGTAATTCTGTGGGGGATGGTTATATATCGATGGCTTAGAAAAATGGTTTTTTCGGTTCCTTATTTTGCCATAGATGTATAATGCTTCAGAGTTGCACTTTAATTCTTAAATGGTTTGAGTTTACCTTATTTAGTTATCGGTATTGTGAACCTTGTGGCAAATGATTTGTGAGCTGAGTTAAGTGTTCTCTACATAAAATGTTGATTCCGATTCTGAAACTATTTTGGTTTCCCAATTCGTATAATGTAGTTGCCATGTTCATTGTTGCTTGGTAAGTTCAAGTAAATGGTTTAAGTAATTCTCCGTTGGGATTTGATTACAACTTAGTCTAGATATATTTTTTAGTCCTAAAGTTTGGAGTAGCTTGATTATTTGTTGTGCATTTGTCCCCTCTATATGCTTCTTGGGATTTGGTTGTAAGCCTAAAAATAATTATTGGGTAGGATATGGTGCTGAAATTGCTTTTTCAACATGTGTTGAACTCTTATTTACAAGGTATGATGATTGCAATGGTCCATTCAACAATGGGTCAATATGTATTCAACAGTCATGCATGCTAAATCAGATTTTCAACACATGCCCAAAATGTCACTTACAGAGTATCAGATCTGCTCTTAGAATTCATAGTCAATGTGGAGAGGGCAGAGAAGCATTATTCCATCCTATATAGTGATTCCCAAACATTACAATTTACAACAAGTGTTATGAGTTCTAATTTCCACAATACTTTGTCTTTTCCTTGATTAAAGGGCTATAAAACTTTACTATCATCTGGTGTGTTTCTGATCCTCATATATTGGACTATTTGCTGGATGCAACCCCAAATGAGTTGTGAGTAATTGAATTGCATTTCCCACCTGCATATTATTTCAGTTTCAATGTTGGATGAGTTTACTTTAGCTAATGCCTTGTATGAAGTGCCCCATTTTTGTCAATAACCCATGTGCCTTTCATCCAATGTTAACATCATAACGTATGCTTAATTAGCACATGAAGTTTATAAGTTTCTTCAGAACTGATGAATGCAACATGCACTCTGCAGGATAGCCCAATTGCACAAGCAGACCTAGTAAAATGGCCAACAAAGATGAGGAAAAGGATCAAAAGCATTTTACAGTAAAGGTTTTGTTCTTTGCTCGAGCAAGAGATATCACCAGAAAGAGTGAAATGTCTTTTGAAGTTTCGCCAGGCACCACTGCAAATGATTGCTTGGATAAACTTATATCCATATTCCCGAGCTTAGAAGAAATCCGCAACTGTATGGTACTTGCTCTAAATGAGGAATACACTTCCGAATCTACTGTCCTTAGTGATAAGGATGAATTGGCCATCATACCTCCAATAAGCGGAGGTTAGATACACACACATACTCAAATAATGTCCAAGGATCGAAATGTTTTGTGTATATACTGAACATTTGATTCCATGTTGGATTATTGTTAAATAAACTTATGTTATCTGAGGACACCTTTTGCAGCATTGAGCGAAATATTGGGTTGCCACTGTATCTTACATGTACAATTGTACTCTACAAAGTAACTTGGCTTTTTATTCTTTGTATTTTGGACAGGTAAATGAGGGCATACTTGAAAATATATTGTATTTATACCAGGAATGAGGAAACACTGCATAGAATAGATGCAAAGAAAGAGTCCCTTTCTTTTTAACAACTACAGTATTGTAGTGGATTTTCACTTGTGTGCCACAATGAGGAATTGTCTGGTGTTGCTACAGCTCGTGATTAATTTGATGGAGTTCAGAGAAATATGCTCTGAATAAACTGATGTAAGATTGTCCTTTCAAATGGTGAAGATTGTATATGGGTTGTAATTTTATTTAATTTATTTTATTTTTTATCAATGTCATTCAAGGCGGGCAAACAAAATCATAAAAAAAATAAAAATAAAAAAGAAACTAAAACAACGCAACAATAGTTCAACAATAAGTGGGGTGTATTCAATTTAAATTTTAAAAAGTCTTTAAAAATTTAAATGTATTCAATACAGATTTTAAAAAGTCTTTAAAATTCTAGACGGACTCAATACAGATTTTTAAAAGTCTTTAAAAATTTAGAGGTATTCAACAGTCTATGGATTTTAATTCTTTATAGATTTTAGTGGATTCTCTTAAAAAAATATAACTAAACGAAATCTCTCTAAAATCAGCCAGACTCTTCAAGACTCTTCATGGATTCTATATAAATCAGTCAACTCTATGTCAACTCTATGCACTTTTTAAATCCATCAACTTTTTAAAGTCCATAAAAATCTTATAAACTCTCAATCAAATACACCCCCTAAGACTCTATAGGATTTTTGTGGACTTTTAAAATTTAGGTGTATTCAATTTATATTTTAAAAAGTCTTTAAAAATCTAGTTGTATTCATTACATGTTTTAAGAAATCTATAAAAAATTTAAGGTATTTCATAGTTCCACGAATTTTAAATCTTTATAGACTTTAATGAATTTTGTTAAAAAAAATATATAACTAAATAAAATAGGAAAAAAGGATAAATAGGTCCTTTTTCTTTTCAAAAAATTCAAATCAGTCCTTTTTCTATTTTATTACCAAAACAGTCCTCTACAAATGCTAATTATGTTCAAATCAGTCCTTTTTTCACTAATTATATTCTAATTGCTGACGTGGCAAGGGTTTAATTTAAACCTGACACGTGTGCATAATATTAGTCCTTTTCCTTTTATCTTTTGCCAATTCAGTCCTAAACTTTTATTTTGTTCTATTTAGTCATCTACCCCAATCACTCATTTTTATATTAATTGGCCTCAAACCTTTCAAATTATTTCATTTTAGGCCCAGAACCTTAATTTTTTTATTATTACTAATACATTTATCAAATAAATGCCCAACATACTTCCGTAAATAAAATTAAATACCAAACCTCATACATTGGGTTTGACCGCCTTGTTACCGGGTCTTCGAAGTTCCGAATTTTACGGACTCTCTCTAACCACCCGACCGTAACGATGGTTCATTGGTTCTGGTTTCCTTCAGCAACAATCAGCACAATCATACTTTGTGGACAATAAAATTCAGGCTATTTTTTAAATATTTTTAATAATATTAATATTTTTCAATAAAACCAAGGCTTCCTGTATCCATAACCTTCCAAAAATTCAAGTTAAATCATTTACTCAAATATTGCTACATCCTAAGGTAGGACGCAAAGTAAGATTCTGTTGATTGTTACTGAAGGAAACCAAAACCAATGAACAATCGGTTGCGGTCGAGTGGTTATTAGAGAGAGTCCGTAAAATTCCGGTACTTGAAAGACCCGATAACAAAGCAGTCGAACCCAATATATGAGGTTTGGTGTTTAATTTTATTTATGGAAGTATGTTGTGCATTTATTTGATAAATGGATTAGTAATAATAAAAAATTTAAGGTTCTGGGCCTAAAATGAAATAATTTGAAAGGTTTGAGGCCAATTAATATAAAAATGAGTGATTGGGGTAGAGGACTAAATAGAACAAAATAAAAGTTTAGGACTGAATTGGCAAAAGATAAAAGAAAAATGACTAATATTATGCACACGTGTCAGGTTTAAATTAAAACCCTTGCCACGTCAGCAATTAGAATATAATTAGTGAAAAAAGGACTGATTTGAACATAATTAGCATTTGTAGAGGACTGTTTTGGTAATAAAATAGAAAAAGGACTGATTTGAATTTTTTGAAAAGAAAAAGGACCTATTTATCCTTTTTTCCAAATAAAATATGTTAGGCAAACTCTACATAGAGTCTATTCACTTACACCCTAACTAACAACCCATGATCTCATGGCCTTCACCTTCACAGACTAACACATCCAAAGCCAGCTGCATTTTCACGAACCAGGGCATCACTCTCATCCCAAAGGATGAACCCAAATAGTGAAAAAAGTCTCCTCATTAGCTGCCAAGTTAGCAAGACCATTCACCACCTGATTTTGCCTTCTCTAATCTTCAAATTTATTTATTTATTTATGTTCCAATCTACTACAAATTTATTTAGTTTTTTCTGGAAAAAAATGCCAATATAGTCCTTTTTTTTACAAAAAAGCCAAATCAGTCCTTTTTTTGGCCCAATTGATCCGCTACATATATTAATTACGTCTCAATTGGTCCTCCACCCACTAATTATGCCCTAATTACATATTTTTTTTTGCCAAATCAGTCCTTTTTTTTTCAAAAATTTAAATTGGTCCGTTATTAATTTTTGCCCCCTTTCATGCAGTCCAATGCACATTTCAAACCACTAATAACTCAAATTTGATATACGTAAAAATTCTAAAATTTCGGTATTTATAAACTACACGACGAGACTAATCTAACAAGATCCTACTTGGCTCATTTTAACTTGTATATCTAGGTCCATTATTAACACGACGAGACGGACCTAGATATACAAATTAAAATGAGCCAAGTAGAATCTTGTTAAATTTGTCTCGTCGTGTAGTTTATACTCCCTCTGTCCCATTTGAAATGTCTCAAAACTTTTTGACACGCAGTCCAATGCTTTTGTTTAACTGTTAATATCTTAAAATGTAGAAAAGTAAAAATTATATAAAAAAAATATACATATATATATTTTAAAACTACACGATTAGACGAATCCAACAAGACCGAACTTGGCTATATTTTTTGTTGATATAATTGTGATAACATTAGGTCAAAGTTGATCAATAAACGGTGTCAAAAGTCAAAATGAGGCAATACAAGTGGGACAGAGGGAGTAAATATCGAAATTTTAGAATTTTTACTTATATCGAATTTGAGTAATTGGTGGTTTGAAATGTGCATTGAATTGAATGAAATGGGGCAAAAATTAATAATGGACCAATTTAAATTTTTGAAAAAAAAGGGGACCAATTTGGCCTAAAATATGTAATTAGGGCATAATTAGTGGGTGAAGGACCGATTGAGACGTAATTAGTATATGTAGCGGACCAGTTGGGCCAAAAAATTAAAAAAAAAAAGATTGATTTGATTTTTTTGTAAAAAAAAGGACTATATTGGCATTTTTTCCATTTTCCTGTTCCAATCTACTACTACTTCATATGCCAAAGGCCCAAATGGGTTCTGAAAAGTGAAAACAATGGCTAGACTCAGAAGTCAGAAACAAGGGGTTTCGGTTAACCAGGCGCTTACCCGTGTCCATATTTAAAAGACACGACTAGGGGTGATATCGAGTCGAGTCGAGCTCGAGTATCATGATACTTGAGTTTGAGCTTGACAACATATATTCGAGTTCGAGCTCGAGCTCGAGTATCATCAAGTCGAGTTCGAGCTCGAGTATCATCGAGTTCGAGTTTAAGTTCGAGTAGTTGGCGTGTTCTTTTTTTGCTAAGCTCGAGCTTGAATTTGTAGCTTAAGTATGTATTTATTTTATTTTTCTTAACATTTGATTTAGAATTTTTAACCATAGCCTAAACGACACAATTTAATTTGATACTTGAATATTGTGTTGATTATCGTACAACTAAAGTTAGAACTAAAATTCTTTAAAAATATATTTTAATTTTTTAGAATGACCATTTTTCCTTGTTTAGATAGTTTAAAGATTGCTATGGACCCACCCAGCACGAGACGAGACGAGACGAGACTGAAAATTCACAGAATGACTATTTTTCCTTGTTTAGATATTTTGGAGGAAGTAAATTCTAAAAGTTCGATACTTAAAAACTACAGGACGAGACGAATCTAACAAGATCTCACTTGGCTATATTTTAACTTATATAACCATGATAAAACTTTAATTCAAAGTATATGAGTGAATAGTAGCAAAATGTCAAATGTAGCTAACAAAAAAAACGGATGAAGTATATTTTTCTAATAGAAAATAGAGTGGACTGTGAGGGAAAGTATGAAACGAATATTAATTAAAATGTGTGTTAATGGTGTTATCGAGTCGAGCTCAAATACTCGAGTCGAGTTCGAGTCGAGCTTGACTTGATGCGAGCTCGAGCTCGAGTTCGAGCTGGAGTCGAGTAGCGATAGTCGAGTACGAGTCGAGTTTTTTTCGAGCCGAGTCCCGAGTCGAGTACGAGTAGCACTACTCGTTAATCACCCCTATATACGAATGGGGGTGGGTGGGGTATTCACAATATGAAACATTCATGCCAAAAGTCACCTTGGAGCAAAGGAACTAGTACTAGTATTTCATATGGAATGAAATGAATACTAAGAGTATGTTCTCATGAACTTATTTTCAAGACTTATTACTTATTCTTAATAAAATCAGACCAGACCCATTCAGATCAGATCAGACCAGACTAGATCCAATCAGATCAGACTAGAAACATTTAGATCATACCAGACCAGATCTTATAAAATTCAGATCAGAACACCTTATTTCAGGCGAAGAGAACATGGCCTAAGGGCACTCACAATGGTAGATAGCAAATTATATACTACCCCTACTTTATCATTGTGAAGGTGAGAAATGGAATAAGCAAATAAAGTGAAATAGTCCTGTCACTACAAGGCTATTTGTAGATTTGATGGTTTTTTTTTTAATATTTAAATTTAAAGTTTGATTGTACATGTCTTTGTCCATACATGTTTCACTTTTTATTTTATTTTTCTTTAAGTTAATGGTTTAATATTATTAATGTTAATTTTCATAAAATTAAAATTAATTTAAATATAAAAAAGAAATATACCAATATGAATTTTTTTAAAAAAAAATATTACAACATTTTTTTAAATAATATATTTCCTCCGTTTTTAAATTTTTGCTACGGACCCACTCAACACGCGGTTCAATGCATGTTTTAAATCATTAATAACTCAAATTCGATACAAGCAAAAATTATAAAAGTTCGATATTTAAAAACTACAAGACGAGACGAATCTAACAAGATCTCACTTGGCTATATTTTAACTTGTATAACTATGATAGAACTTTAAATTAAATCATTATGTGAACAGTAGTCATTTGCTCAATGGATCAAATATAATTAAACAAACGGAGGAAGTATTAAATTATATTATTAAATAAAATTGTATATGTGAAAATAAAAAATTAAGAATTTTAAAGTATAAGAATATATATACTATATAATTAGATATATTAAAGAAATAAATATGAAAAATAAATAAGTATTTTAAATTGTGTATATTAAAAAATAAATAATAAAGTAATAATGAAATGTGGGTCCATGCAGGGTAAATTTTTTTTTTTTTTTAGTAGTGCAGGGTAGAAGTTAGGTAGTGTTATTGTGAAAAAGTTTAATGATATAGATAATAAACTAGATAAATGCTGATGTGGCATATTTATATGGGAAAAAATGGGATAGTGCTGGTGTGGATGTCCTAATACACCATTAGAAGTAAAAGGAGACAGACACATCATTTGTCCACTCATCATCAAAGAAGGTGACAAAAGGAGTAATAATATGACATTTAAAAAAAGTTGAACAATTTCATTTGAACAATCTCGGAAACATGAACAAACTGAAAACTTGAAATTCAAGCACTGTTTGGCAAAACAACTAAATGAAATTAGCTTATTAAAGGTAATTTGAAATAAATTAGCTTATTTAGAAAGACAAAATACTTAAAATAGTGTTCAACCAGCTATTTGTGAAACCACTCCAAATAACAACATTTTGGATTTTAGCTTATTCTAGGTAAAAAGTTGGTCTCGAAATGGTCAAACAGCTAATTTTAACTAATTACTACCTCTGTTTTGTTTTAATTGCACCCTTTTGAATAGTATTTACTATTGATTGAGTAAGTTTGATTTAATTTTTTTAGTACAGTTGTATAAAATAAAATATAGTCTAGTGAGATCTTGTTGGATTCGTCTAATGACGTAGTTTTATAATATCAAATTTTTGTACTTTTTTATTATATACAATTTGAGTTATTAAGGGTTAAATAGGGGTGTCAATTTGGACACGAACCCGAAAAAACAAACCCGACCGACACGAAAAATTTCAGGTTTGAGTTTAGTCATTTTGGGTTTTTTTCCCCGACCTGAAATATTATTCCACATGCTCGACCTGACACGAACACGACCCGAAACCTTAAATTTTGTCAATTTTGGCTATAACCCGAAAAACGAACCCGAACGACACGAAAAATTTCAGGTTTGGGTTTAGTCATTTTGAGTTTTTTTTTCACAAATCAGGTCAACCCGAAACCCGATCTGAAATATTATACAACCTGATCGACCCGACACGAACACGACCTGAAACCTTAAATTGACACACCTAGGGTTAAAGATGTGTCTTGAACTGCGTGAAAACTAGAAATGGAGCAGTTATTACTCACATAATCAGTTAAGCTAACAACGGAGTAATTCCCAAACGAAAATCCCACTTCATATAAATTCAACTACATTTCTTTCTCATTTAAACCATTTTCCATCGACTAACAATAAGTAAAACAATACACGCCTTGGTTTGAAGTTAAAACAAGGTACAATTCAACGTGTATATGAAATTTTGGGTGAAGGAAAGGATTTTTTTAAGACACACATTTTAATAGACATACCATATAAAATGAGATGTCGCACATTAATATCATATCATTACCATATTATGAGTAATGAGTAATATTTATTTACTATTTTAAAATAAACTGCGGGGAAATACCACAAACGTGGCATTCTTTGATTGGTTCCTCGATTGGAAGACATGTCACAGAATAAATCCCCTCTTGTCCTCTTCAATTCAACAGCGCATATCCAAAGAAAAAATAAAAAATAAACTTTACTGATACATTTATACACCGTCGACCTCTTTCCGGAATCCGGCAGAATCGTCTCTTGTCAAACCTTGCTCACAACTGCCGATCGTAAACAGCAACACGGTAGGCTTTTTCTTATGCTATTTCTCGATGTACAATGTTTTATGGCTGGATGTGGCTTTTGATTTCTTCCGTTTTATCTGTGTGTGTGGGTGAAATTTTGATTAATGGTTCTGGGCTTTTAAATCAAATAAGCTTATCTCAGGCGAGAAATGTTAATCGCTGATTTGGGTTGACTGAATTAGGGTTTAGGGTTGCTATATCGATCGATTAACTATTCGTGCGGCACCCGAGGATGATTTTTCATCTTTGTACCAATTTTCTTTCGCCAGCATCCCCTATGCTAAATCTTGTTAAGTTTGTCTGAAACAAGTATTAATTTGGTTGCTAAATCTGTGTGTATTTGCTAGAATTGTTTGTTAGGAAGATTGACTTTTTACCTGGATTTTTTTTTTTTTTTTTTTTTTTTGGTGGGTGGGTGGGGGGGGGGGGGGGGGGGGTGTAAGGCGGCGGGATGGGCATCGGATTTCAATGGAAGGGTTTGGTTGCACAGGTAGAACTAAAAAGTCACTTTAAGCAGGTAGCCTTTTGGTTACCTTTAATGATCGACTGGCTCCATCTTGTTGGTGCTAGCAAATCTCTTTTTTTTTCATTGTTTTGAATCTTTGATACTGCTACTATAAGTTGTACAGGTAGACCACCCTATATTGCATACATGGAACATGTTAGTTGTTATCATTGGCTGTATCACATTTGAATTCTGTTCTTAGCGATTTCTTAAGTCTAGATTGCACTAGGATTTTATATTATATTAACTCCAATATAATGTGAGCCTTTGTTTTAGATTTGATCAAGAGAGTGTCCCATATCTGTTTTCCTATTTTTCTCAACATGCAAACTAATGGAAATTGAAATTGGGATCCAGATGGCTCGTTCAGCAGTGACGGTAGCAGCAATATTGGTTTTAGTAGGATGTTTTGAAGGGGCTTTTGGCATTAGATTTGTGATTGATAGAGAAGAGTGCATAGCTCATAAAGTGGAGTATGGCCAAACTGTACATTTTACTTTTGTGGTGATCAAATCCGAGAGCTCTTGGCATTACAGTGCAGATGGTGTTGACCTTGTGGTAAGAAACCATCTGTTCATTCCTTGATTCCATTACTGTTTTGTTAAAAAAAGAAGGTTATCAGTTTTTTCCATAATGCGAATGAAATTCTTTGAGTGGGATGTTGGGATAATTGCAATGAGTAGCTCCGGTAAATGCTTTCATTTTATTGTCACCCCAACCCAACCCCCCCCCCCCCCCCCCCCCCCCCCCCCCGCAAGCGCATGTTTTTGTGGTGCCTGACTGGTGGATGGAGATATATTCACAATCCTGTAGTATACGAACAGAAATTTGTCCTTGAATTTGTCCATTAAAGATAATTTGTTGAAGATTAGATATTCTCCACATTTTAAATTGCATGGCTTGATAATTACTGTAATCAATCAATGCTGTTGCATGTTACATTTTAATAATATTTTTGGAGGATGAGAAAAAAGGGTGAAGATTATATATGCATGGGAACAGTTTGCAAAGGGATATGCTTCAAGACTATTACAGCATTTTGAATTGTAGCAGCAGCTGAACTTATCCTGAGTAGCACATTGCAATTGAATGCAGTCATGCAGAGTTGTAGAATGAAATTTGTTGTGTTTTGATTTCTGCATGAAAATAGAATATTTTGAAAATTCTATAACTTGTATCTATATTTGAGTGTGTTATCCAATAAAGAAATAAAGGTGATCTGTTTAATGTGAAAAATCAGGTGAAGGGACCAAATGGAGAACAAGTTCATGATGTCCGTGACAAGACAAGTGATAAGCATGAATTTGTAGCTTATCATCAAGGTGTTTATCGATTTTGTTTCACAAATAAGTCCCCTTACCATGAAACTATAGACTTTGATGTGCATGCTGGCCATTTCTACTACCACGATGAGCATGCTAAAGATGGTAATTTTCTCTATTATCCTTTGATTTTGCTTAAAAGAATGATGAATTGCACACCGTGTCTTATTCAACATTTGGGATGGAATTTGCAGAGCATTTCAAACCTCTTTTTGAGCATATCGGGAAGCTGGAGGAAGCTTTATACAACATTCAATATGACCAGCATTGGCTCGAGGCCCAAACCCATCGCCAGGAAATAGGTAATTGGGACTTTCACTATCCGGATAGCTCTATTACTTTTTGCTATTCTCCTGGCTTTTCAACATTATCTAATCTATATTGAAAACTATAAACAGCTAAAATTAGTAGCATTTGATGCAATGCTTGTCATTACATTCTGTGCACAGCAATGCCCAATACATTTTTTTGTATTTAGCCCAATTTCTTCATTTGTAATCATCTTCCAATTTGCTTTCAGTGAACGAGAAAATGAGCAGCAGGGCTATTCACAAAGCAATATTTGAATCAGCAGCTCTCGTTTTATCCAGTTTTTTGCAAGTCTATATATTGCGCCGTCTGTTTGAGAGGAAGCTCGGAGTGACCAGAGTTTAATGTTATGGAACTGCATAAGGACTTGTTGCAGAACTCTGTTCCTTTTTGTTGTTCTATATATACTGTTAATTATTACTTTAAGTTTAATGTAGACATTTCTGCATATAAGTTTTACTCATTTTCTTGAGCACCTTATGAAAAACGACCCTTTTTTGGGTTTTGTACTTGGAGCAATATATTCGATGCGTAGCAGGTAATCTTGTATGGTACAAAATCTTGTGTTTTTCTCCCCTTCAAAGAAGTATGGAGCAAAATGCCTGCAGCTGTCCTGGTTTGGCTGGATTAAAGCTAGGTTTAAGCTTGTGAGCTTCAGGGTAATGGCCATTGGCGGATGAACCCTATTATGTCTGTTGACCAATGCCCCTCACTATCCAACATCACCCACAATCGAGTCAGAGTTTTGAGTACCAACAAACCCCTGCTTCAATTCATTAACCTAATGTGGTTTCTATGTTTTTATCTATAAAGATTTGGTGCTGATCAAGTGGGTTTCCTCCATAATACTTCCTATATTGTGAGAACTCATGATTGAGCCATATGATATATTGGTGGGTCATTTGAGTCCTTCAGAGTTCAGAGGTAACAGTTAACACTCCAGGCTAAATGAGCCAAATTTTTAGCTGTTGGAAATTTCTAATTCTACCGAAGTAAGGGGTCAATTTCCCCCCTGGCTCGCTGAATCATGAGCTGTAAAACCTTGTCATTTCAACCGGACTTGTATCTGTACACACACTGTAAAGCTTCATTTGTTCTTGTCAACCCCAGGCTTAGAGATAAAATACCTTTTAAGGAGAAAAAGGAGAGCAAGTAATGTCTATTGAGGATTCAAAATTCCAATCCACATTTTTACAATGTTGAAAACATAATACTACGCCCAATCCCCAATGTATTCATAGCAGATAGAAATTCTCACTTCTCTGGGAATAGAACCTGGGATGAACTGACAGGGAACTTTTTTTTTTTTTTCCTGGGAAGCAAAGAAAAGAAAGAAAAAAAAAGGAAGCAATAATTCCTACTCCCACAAGAGACGACTGGTCAGAACCTGTACCCATACCCATACTCTCGTATTACATATACAAAACTTCAGATTGATCCTAACAGACAGATGTGTGCGTGTGTGTGTGTGAGCGAGAGAGAGATGAGCACAATGGCAGTCAATAGGAGTGTCAATACTTTACAGGTGACAAAACATCAAAAGCAGCAAATACAGAAGTCCAAAACTCGAATTCTCATCATCCACGAAAAGAGCATACATAAATGCCAACAATACTTTTTCACACTCATCAGCCCACAGAGCAAAAAAATTTTACAACACACGAAATGAACTACCTTGGTACCTTAAACCACTCGCACCTTAAGTCCAGGCTCCTTTTTGTTTATCATAAATATGCACTCCTACAAATAGATATATCTTTGACATAGATCTCGTCAAGATTCTGTTTTTGGGCTCTGCATACAGCAAAACCAATTTTTCTGCAAATGAAGAACCTTACATTAGATTTAGACAGTTAACACAACACAAAATTATCATAATACAAGGAGATCCATGGGATGAGCTATTTCATTTTTCAAGCAGGTGAAACATAGTCACTGTGGAAACTTAAGAAAACGTACTCACCGTTACCAAAACGAATTTCAACCTTTAAGGTTAATGCAATAAGTTAATTAGTTAGAACACTTCTGACAGTGAAAATACCTAAAAGCTAATCCTACACAAACTAGAGGTTTACATTAGTCATGGTTCCGTAATAGATAGGTAATTCCCTGGAGTCTTGTTATAACAAAGTTAAAATCATAACTGTTGATGTGTACAATATTTAGCCGATGAACTTACACCCTGAGGTTTCAAAGGTTCCACTCCATGATGCATATTTGTTTCCACCTTTGTAGGAGATTCTGGCTTCCCGCCGGTCTTCTTCTCATCTCTTGCTTTATTAAATATTACAGTAAAACCCTCTGCCGATGCGGGATCATTAACATCCCATTCACCAAATTTGGGTAATGGCTGGCCCTTTTCCTTGAGAATGGAATTCACAAAAACACAATGATTATTACATGTGAAATGCACTGAATTATTCAGCATAAAATGATAGACTTTCAAGACAACTCAGTTCTAATACTTCAGCATATGATGGCTAAAAACCATATGAAAAAAATAATCACATTGAAGCCAAGTGTCTAACTAAAATACCTCATCATCATCCATTACTAATACTATATACTGACGACAATGCACCTAAGTTATAAATCTATTTTTTGGTGGCAATCCTTGAAAAAGAAGGTATATGAAGCTTGTGTATCACATGAAGCTGCTATCTTTTTTGGCAGAAACGAGGAAATTAAAGTCAAAATGCAAAGAAGAAAATAGCTATCTGGGGTAGAAGACACCCACGATGCATCCGCAGTAAGCATTGAAGCAACATCTGGAGGAGGGGAAGCCAAGATCATATTCTATTATTAATTTTAGGGAATCGAAATTTCCATGATATCACTGAGAATAGAAAAAGTATAAAAAATTAACAATAATACATTTGAAATAGAATTGCTACAATAATTTGAGTAAAGTGGAAGCAGAGGCAGGTGAGCATGGCAAGATTGATGCCATACGGGAATGTAGAATCATAATACATGCATTTCATGTACTCACCATCCTCCAGGGTCAGTTCGCAAATAGGACTTCAATAAAAGTGGGAAAAATGCCAAACGAGTTTTAGAACAAGATGACCATAGTACATAGTGAAACATGAAGTGAAGCTAAAACCAACAATACGCAAACAAATGGACGGGGAAGCTGGGATTCCCAAATGGATATTAGCATTGAGATATCATATCCGGATCAAATAAAGGCTAGTAAAATTTAAGAAACTAAATTCTTCTTAAGAACAAATGCTCAATATTTTTCCTCAAACCATACAGCCGTAAATATTGAGAAAGAGATGCAATTTGCTTCATTGAAATACTCTACAGGACTTAGCACTAATACTTCTCTACACGATCCAACGCCATAAGAATTCAATCAGATATCACTTCAAGCAACCATGTCCTGAAAAGTTTTGTTGCGAAGTGAATATGTACATAGTCCAGACTCTAGAGCTCAGATTAGTCCACAACACAACACCACAGAGAGATACTTACAAATCACATCCCTACCGAACCATATAAACAGAAACAGGATCACACATAGAGCCTAACATATGAAATTGAAGGCTTAAAGAATCTGGTTCGCACATAACAATGGCACATTATACCGTCTCAACGAACCAATATCATATACAACAGATTTGCAATTCTGATTTGATTAAAAAAGAACTAATAGTTAGCAATCCAACCATGGACATATTCAGGTTACACCACTGAATTCCAATTACCACATACTTGATATGCACAACAGAAATTTTCTACTTAAGGAATGATTAGCGGGAATTTCTGATATAGTACCCAAGAAAGACATTGATTCAACTGAAACAGAGTATGTTTTTTACCAGTAATTCGCGAATCAAACTCTTTCAACTCTTTGTAATCCAACATTTAAAAAACAAAAAACAAAAAAAATATTTACAACACAGAACAATAATTTCCTCTTATCAATTATGCTTTTATCCAGCACTCGAGTAATCAACACCAACCTCAAAACAACTACCATCCAATCCAATACCTCAAACCCAAAAATTGAAAAAAATACAAATATTAA
>JAOANR010000007.1:25236851-25434548 GCA_030278955.1 Hygrophila difformis
GGTAATTTAGGTAGTGGAGTTTAGGCCTTCTCCAATGGAACCTTCCCCATTTCAGGTATTTAGGTGCCACATCAGCGCCACCTCAACATCTAAATACCTATACATTTAAATAAAACTCTTTCCCCAACAATAATACCCAAAAAGTAGGTATTTAGATAACCCACTTTTACCATTATAATTTACTATTACATGTTAATATTTAAATATGTAAATATCTTTATGACATATAGATTAGTATTATTTAAAAATAAAAAATTATAAGAAAAAAGAAAATGAAAAAAATATTAAACCATCAGCTATCTACTATTCTATGTAAAAAAAAAAGGAAAGAACAAAAAGAGAAAAAAAAAAAAAAAGAAAAAAAAAGAAATCTGCACTTTGCAGAGGGGTGGCACAGTTTTCTATGTATAATTCCTGGGTAGCTAATTTGCTACCAATTTAATTCCTCTCACTCTTACCATTGGTGAACTTCCTCTCTTGTTGGGTATATTCCAATGCCATGTCATCAACTACCCAAGCGTTGGGGATGGCCTTAGTAGTTAAAGTGGTGTGGGTATTTGTGTTTAAGATTATAATGAATTTTGATATTGTTTATTATTTAACTTTGACTTAATATTATCTGAGTGATGTAATTTGAGAAAAATATTCAAATGTGGTCTTGTTAGAATCGTCTAATCGTGTAGTTTTAGAATATATATTTTATACAATTTTTATTTGTATCAATTTTGTAATATTAAGAGTTAAAGAAATATAAGGGACTTTGTGTAGGAAAGTAATAATGCATTGGAATTTGTGCAGAATAGTAAAAGTAAGTATTTTTAATGGGATTTGACAATAATTAAGATTCTAATCAAACTTATATTAATTTAATTTTTCTAAAAACGGAAAGGGTTCAAACTTCGTGGGACACCCCAAAAAGGAATAGGGTTCAAACTTCGTGGGACGGAGGGAGTAGAATATTAGGAAACACATTAAATTATTTTTTAAACCTTATACTATTTTTCTTTTTCTTTTTTACTACACAGCCTATAGTGGCTAGGCTAGATTAAAAAAAAAAAAAAACAAATTTGTTAAAAATTTTAAAACTTATATCAATTGAACTACTAATAAACTATATGTATATGTTTATATATGTGTCAAAAAAAATCTATGAATATAAGTATTATAATAGTATAAATTTTATTAATAATGCAAGATCGTCTTGTGCTAAATGTATTAAAATTAGTGGTTCAAATTTTATGAATCTAAAAATAAATTTATGCATATTTAGTTGCGCAAACATTGCTTAAATGGCCAAAGGCCGTAGCTTTAACCTTTTTTTTTTCACGCCTGTACTAGAAAGTGAGTTGTGGAAGTCCATATCACAAAAATTATAAATAGACAAATAGAATGGATAGAGGGCGAGTCGAACATAGACTTACTACTAGGCCAAGTCTTTTTAAGTCCTCACTCCTCATCCCAATAATAAGGAAATTTATTTGAGCACCATTTTTATAAAGTGTACGAGTATATAACTTTGACAACCACTTAATCTTTGTAGTATTTTGTGTTTCCAATACCGCATTTAGTATCATAAGGCTTTGACCACTTAATATTTGGGTTCAATGCATCAAACCCACACAATATTGCAAAGATTATAGCAGAGAAAAAAAAATAAGGAGGAAAATGATTTGGAATTTGAGGAAGATTGCAAATTGCAATGGTGTGTGTTGAATGGAGATGACATTGTTACAATGGTGGTGGATGAATCCCCTAATCTCAAAATAATTATTCCATAAGTACTTAAAGTCAGATTGTTGATCCAAAAGGTAACAACATCACTACTGAAGGTTGAGAAATCTGCATAAATGATTCGAACGAAACGGAACAGTAATTGACTTGAAATACGTTGTTCATGACTAGTACAAAGATGATGTCTGCTATTGCCTACTACAACAGCTGTCGTCTCGGTTGTTTTGGCATGAAAGATCACATGAAAGAAAAGATGATCAGATGAAAGAAAAGATGATCAGATGTTTCAATCTGACACTCTCAATTTGATCAAGAGGCCGGGAGGGATGATGCAACGGCAACAGAAAAGGTTTAATTTAACATTCAAGTCATTATATTCCAAAGGTTCCAAATGAAAAGAGGCTATTTTGGGGGGGCCTTCACAGTTCATACACAGAAGAACGTGAGCAGGTACTGCAGGGCTGCGTTACGAATACACAAACACAAATTCCAGTATTCAGACCCTAATAAGTCAAGTAAAGCCCGACCATATACTTGCTGATCATAACCAATTCCAATCAAAGCCACATAACCAACCATACTTGCTGATCATACTCCATCGTGTATACCTAAGCTATATCCCGAGCAAATCAGAGTCGACAACAAGATTCTTTAGTATTCAAGTCACATGATTATTTTTTTTTCCTTCAAATGTTTATGCCGATACTAGTAATCACGCAGTCAGACAGGCAACAGCACTCCAAATTGCATTCGTAACTACTTCGTAATTTATTCATTTATTGTCAAATGAGTAAAGATGAAACTGGAAAACAGGAATATATGCCACAAAGCAATTGATCAATTTTAAAATAAAAATACTAGAGAAAACCACTTTCGAAATGCAGCTAGATATGTTCAACTATAGAATAGATGGGAAGTCCACATCAAATGGGTGCTCATACTATAAAAGGGTGGGTGGAAATAGAAGTGCATTATTGCAATTAAAGAGAAAGTAGCATTTAAAATGAAACGCGAAAGTGACAAGAGCATAATTATACCCCAGATGGTTGAGATGGGAATTTAGCACATTGATAATGGGAATGGAATAATCAGAGGACTCATTGCAGCCTGTGGATGTGGCCTGTGGCAGTGACGGATTCAAAAAAAAAAAAAAATTTAAGTGGTGTCTCAACAAATAGTGGAAACTATATTTAACTTAGGGATAATAGTTACAATTACAAAAATATACTTAGGAGTAGATGAAACCAATCAACAAATAGTGGAAACTATATTTAACTTAGGGATAATAGTTACAATTACAAAAATATACTTAGGAGTAGATGAAAACTTGGTTGAAATGAATAATTGTGGTGTCACCATAAAAATTAAGTGGTGTCACCAAGCTTAATTTAATTAAATGTAAAAAAAATTCTACCCTAAAATAACAATTTTATCAATTTAAGTGGTGTCTCGTGCCACCTCTCATTACCACATGGATCCGCCCCTGCCTGTGGGGCATTAATTGAATAGAGACAGACAGACTGTAGGCTGTACCCATCCAACCTACACCACCATTTAACAAATAACAAACCCATAAACAAATATTACAAAAACTATACACACTCCATTGCCAAATCCCATATTCCATTTCCAACTCCCAAGCATAATCTTGTGTAAGCAATGACGTCTTCACTTTCGTCCATCATTAATGTTGATTGTTTCACACATCAACTATCAACTATATATAACAAAAACTAAATAAATAATTCAGTGACTGCAGCAAAATCAGATCTTTATTAAATGCCAAGATATCCATGTGAAATTGTCAAGCCAATTGGCAAAACTAGACAGTAGATAGGTAGCAGATAGAGTTGATGTATATTCTATCATCCCCCAAAAGATGGAACCAAAAAAACAAGTATGTACATCAGGGTTAAAATAATGGAGTCTCAAAAACCATCCATCCCTAATTTTCTCCCTCCTTTGATAAGCCCTTAGAATTTATGCTACTAGACAGAAAGATTACTCACATCTTTGCAGCGATATAACCAAAATGGAGATATTTGCTGCAATAAAAATCATGGCACCTGCAGACATTATACAACCTCTGAAAAAGGTTTTGAAGAAAGAACCGGCAGAATCCATGCCCAATATGCAACCTCGGGAACATACGTTGAGGAGATGATTTTGATCAGGATGGTCTTTTTTAATCATACCTGGGAAAACAAAAAAGACTTTTAAGAATTTGTTTTTTTAATATAGAGACTGATGTAATGAGCTGCTTGTGTGGGCTTGAAGGGGTGGCTTCAGTAAAACTTACTTGTATATTTCACATGAAGGCCAACAGCAGTAATGCAAATATTGAATGGTTTGGATCTAACCAAATCCGAATCCTTCACTAGCTTCATGAATTGCTAGCAGCAAACGGTCTTGAAGCTGTTCCTTTGAAGAATACTCGGGAAGGTCTAATTGGTTAAAGCTGGAGAAGTGGTAAAGAAACAAATTAATATACAGGACTGTATGCAAGGAAAGAAATTTTATTATCAAATCATTGGCCATTAGATAAGAATAGATTCTCCGCACAAGGCTTTACCATGTATGAGCTGAAGGAAGTCTCTCTGGGGCTCCATATGCCTTGTGAATCTGAAACTTCTGTGGACCAGATATGCCCTGCAGTGCTTTAAAACCTTCCAAAGGAACCTAAAATATGACACTTGGATTAGTACTTCACAAATATAATGTTGATCTACAGCACCTAATCTCCAAGTAGTATTGTCCACTCCAACCAGGCAAGGATCATATTTATTATCACATACAGGCCCCTTAAACCTCCAAGTAGCACTGCCCAACAAGGTAGGAGAGGGACCACATTTATTGTCAGAAAGAAAGTGCTATCACAAATCACACAAAAGTATATATGGAACTTCACAAGCTTGTGACAACATACATCACACGAGGCAATACCTAGGCTCATCCTACTATAACATATTTGGGCTTCAGAACAATTACCTTCGAGGTTCCAGTAACAAATTGGAGCAATCTTGCCCTGTCTTCTTTACTGAATCCCTCAACAACATCCCAAAACCACTGTATTATGTTAGATGCAGCGGTGTAGCCAGTATACTCCGTGTTGGCCTTTAGATCAGCCACTACAAAGGAATCAGAGGCCATAAGAACTTGCACAGACAAAGACATCAGAAGCACTAGATGAGAGAGAGAGAGAGAGAGAGAGAGAGAGAGAGAGAGAGAGAGAAGCCATGTCAACTCACAGTCAATTTCTGGAAGGCCACTAATCAATAATTCGAGCTCTTTATCGTTGAAAATAGATACAAGTTCCTTTGGGACTAATTCATTGAAACCTTCAAGGAATGCAGTTATCTGAGGTCGGATAGCATTGGTGAGAATGTGATCTGCAACCAGATCTACATATTCATGCTTTGTTTCTTCTGTCACTCGTATATTTCTTCCTCCAGGTTTGAGCTCATAGTCGGTAACCTTTACAGTATAACCAAACAGAATTGAATTAAAGATAAGTTTGAATTCATTGAAAGAATAAAATATTTGTGTTAACTTGAATATACTTATTCTGTTTTCATCTGGAAAAAATTGAGGAAGTATAAAATAACAAAACAATCTTCTGAGTACCTCTGTTTTCTCATAAAGAATGTGTTTTTCTTCATCTGGATCCATGCTGAAAGTCAGATCGGGTATGTCGCTCACATCATTCTGAACAAGGAAAAGACAAATAGTTCAAAACTTCACTCTAACTACAGTACACGAAAAAGTGCACATAGTTTCTGAGCTAAGAATCCAACTCACCTCCAGCATCCACTTTAAATTTTTATAGTAATCAGGATCAACAGCTTCAATATCATGATAAGTCACCTTCACACCAAGAATATGCTTGTAGAAAGAGCGAGTAAAATACACATCAAGCAGCTGACTATCAAATAGCGCCTTTGCAACCTACAAGAGGAAATATGTCGAACAAAATAAGAAATACATAACAGAACCAAAAACTGAATGAAATACAAACTTGAGTCCTTCAGACAATTACCACACGGCCAATGAATCTGAAATAAGAAAGATGTTCTGTCTGATATACAGAATTAGGATTAGGCTGAAAAGTTGCATTGTTTCCAACAGTGGTAAAAAGTAAAGCCCCTTTGTCAAATATGACCCTTGACAACAATTGGTACCATTCCCGAGTCAAACCACCAGCATCAATGCCTTCTTCACCTTGAAAATGCACATTCAACCGCCCCTTAAGGTCTTGACTTGGTCGCATGCGAAGCTGGTTATAAGAATCCTCCAAAATATATGCCCTCCTAACACTGATTCTCAGTGGACCAGACAGATGTTGATCATGTTGTTGCCGAATTCTGGACCTGAAGTAAGCCCTTTTGTTGTCAAAATCAATCAGCCGTGGAGCTTTCAGCATCATTGAGAGTGATTTTTCCAACAAACCAGGATTTTGCCTCACAAAAGCATTTAGGAGGCGGCGGTGCTTCTCCGCAAACCTTACAAATGTTACAGACCCCTCAAATCTTCTGTTAGCATCAACAATCTTAACAGAAGATGGAACTGAACTTCCAGACGACTCTTTCACTTCTCTTGCCGTTACAGTGGACTGATCTTGCTGGTATATTAAACTGTTGGCTTGTAGTTTTTCACAGAGAACAAAAAAACCCTCAATGAAGGGGAGGAGCCTTTGTGTTCCAGGAGGAAGGGTGCTGGATGCTGAAGATGAGCCCTGAATCTGCTCACCAATGCTAGCCGAGGAGTTAGAGGAGCTCTGAGTCAGCTCTGACTCCATTGTACTAATGCATTGACTCAGTTCTTTCCACAATGGTTCCAAGGCAGCATTAAGCTTACACATGGTAGTATGCTCTTCCTGTTCTCCATCATCTGATCTGTCTTTATCACTATCACTGCCAACCGAGGTAAGTGAACTGAGAATCTGCAGAACACGAAGCACAGCTGCCCCAGCCATGGACCCAGCACTCAATCCAAGCATGCGTGTATCCCGAAGTGTTATAAGCTCATTGACAGCTGAGCTGCTCAGCCTTTGAGCCAACTCTGAAAGCTCCAAAACAAAAAATTTGCGATGAGCAGCAGCAACAGAGGCCAACTTCCTCAGCACATCTCCAGCAAGTGCGTAAACTTTATCGGAAAGCCTATCAGAGAGCACATAAAACATTGGCATCACTTCTCCATTGTAGTATCACCTCAGATTCCACAAGAGAAAGATTAATATATATACATATATTAAAAAGCACAGTAAAAAATGACAAGCCACAATATCTTCCTAGGACAGCAATGATTCAACTGAAACTATTAATATTGAAAATAGAGAACCATGAAGATTCAAGAAAAATACCCCTCATGTCCAAGAAGACCACAGAGACTATGCAAATCCGGTTGGGGTATTAGTAAGAAGATATCATAAGGCCTGATAGTTCTCTGAACACCTGGTTTGGAGTTCAAACCACTTGCACTTTGATCAGGTTGAGTAGTTTCTCCTTCCAATACAGTAGGATCCTTCTGAGTGTCACTGGTGGTTCCATTACTAGATGGAGCTTCACTTTGAGTGGCTGTTTCTTCAGCATTAGACTGAACATCAGCTTTGGATGCTGCAGCATTCACAACCACTTGGAGCAGGCCCATGACCTTCCCGCAACCCAACCAAATATAACAATCAGGAAAAACTATACAAGATCACTTTATTCTAACATAAACAGTGAAAACAGCACTTACCTGTTCAAGATGCGCAGTACTCCGCAAGAAAAGTGGCTGACTCAAAAGTTTAAGAAGCAATATCAAAGGAATATCTCCTTTTCCTGAGACCTCGGAAACCCCATGATCATGCTGCCCACCAGTGATTCTGTCCTTAACTAATTCATGTTTACCTCCTGAACTGTTTGTGTGAATATATTCAGGAATGTTTGAGCCTTCAAAGTGGAACAGAAGGCTTGCAACACCAGAATGATTTGTGGAGAGATATGTCAGGATCTCGAGTACCCTCCGCAAGACCAGTGGAGGGACACCTGAAAAAAACTAGCCACTTTAGCATCTCTATTGCAAGGAAAATATTTACAGCGGAGAGGAATAAAAGAATACCATCACATAATTGAGACCGCCCATAAACAACATCTGATTGGCATCCATAAAGCCTATGTGGATTAGTTGAGTTCAGCCCAGCAACCCCGCCAACACTCTCAGGATTGATCATGTCAAGCAGAAGCCGAACTAGAATTGCTCTTGTATAATTATGGGTGCACAAGTTCAACAGAAGTCTCTGCAACAGACCTTTCCCGAGAGGCTAAAAAGCAAAAAGGAGAACAGCATTTAGTTCCTAATACCTCTACATATAAGAAATTCAGTAAATATTAACATTGATCCAGTATTTTGTGCATGCAATTAATTAATACATCTTTAAATGCACCCCTTCGTGGACTACCTGTGCCAATCGTAACAGACGGATTAATGCTCTCAGTCCATTAGCATCCAAGAGTGGTTCCCCGTCAAGCTCTTTCAGTTTCAGGTTCTCCGCAACAGATGAAGTCCTTCGCCCTAACGTGACCCCGACACCCCTATCCATCACTGTCTGCCTATCAAAACCCAATCTATTTCCTCGACCATTGAGCCTTTGGCTACTTGCAAACAAGCTGCGAGCATGATAATGGCTCATTGCTCTGTCTCTGAGCATTTGTGCTTCAGCAAGTAAGGGAGACGGCAGTGCTGATAATAATGCCTCTGACGAAGTCAACAGAACCTGGTACACTAAAATAGTGTAAGTTAACTAACATAAAAGTTATACAGAATAGAGTAGAGAGAGAGAAACCTCAACCTCTTCGCGCAGATCTGCTGGAAAAGTGGCAATAATAGAAGCATTGTCCATGTCAACTGGTTGTCCTTCTGACTGATGAGCAATTCTTTGTGCTCGTTGCTGAGCAAGAACTTCTGCTTGGATATCAGGAGGAAGAGCAGCCAAAAACTCCGGATCAATATCTTCAACAGTTGGAGGTGCATAAGTAGGAGTTGCAGTGGACCGAGATTGCTGTTGCGAAGCAAGAACCTCTGCACGAAGATCTTCAGGCAATGCTTCCAAAAATGTCGGATCTATACCATTTGCATTAGAAGCATCATTATTTAACCCCCCTTCCTCAGACTGGCCAGCATCTTGTACAACAGGAATATTTTGCTGTGATGATGGATCCTCTAGATTAATCTCAGGAGAGGGTAAGTGAGGTCCAATCTGATCTCTATCAGCTTCACCGACATTCATATCAACATCAGCATTTTCTGGAATCGAAGCAGCATGTTGGTCAGCAGAAGTTTGAATTTCTCCAGCAACCAAATTAGAATGGTCATTGGGCCCAGATGATCTTTCAGAGCCTTCTCCTTGAGATGGCATAGCACACGAATTTACAAAATCATCTGCAGTCCCATCAAAGGGGGCAGCATGCTGAGTAGCAGAACCAGAAGATGTCCCCAAAGACTCTGAGCCAATGACATTTCTGTCCCCTGTTTCCATGTTATCGTTACCAATCTCATTTCCCATACCTTCCATTGCCTGCTGGCCTTCTGCCTGCTCATCAACAACAGAGGGTGGATTTCCTTCCTGATCATTATTGGCACGCTGATCTTCATTCAGTTGAGTACCACAGACATCAACACCTAATGGCAGTTGTTCATTAGTGCCCCCATCAGGATCTCCTTCCTGTTTATCTGGTAATTCAACATTCTGTGAATGCCTTTCGACAGTATTTTCAGGACCATTAGTATTTAATACAGAGATGAATTGCTCTTCCACTGCCTGAGCAATTGCAGCAGCTTGACCACCACCCTGGGGTTGGCCATCATCTGTCCACCGGCCATCAACAGGTACTCCTCTTCGACCAGAACCTCGCAAAGACTCTAACCCAACAGAAAAATCAGCTATTTGAGATGGTGCGGAACCACCCAGCCGATCACCAAAGAGATTAGTAGGTACATTGTCATAAGGAAGGGCAGGAGAATCAAACATATAAAAATGGGCTACATCAAGGTTACCAGAAAGGCTTTCCGAATCCCTAGACGAATTCCCAGCAGATGACCATATTGAAACTAAATCACTAGAATTTGATGGCCTCAAAAGGAGAGGATGGTGAAGACCATTCCCTTCTAACCCTGATCGCTCATAGGAAGTTCTATTAGCCTGCCGTCGGCGTTCAAATCCAAAAGATCGGCGGATTCCAAAGAAATCATCAACATTCACCCCTTCAAAAGCTTCCGCTGAGACATCAATTAGGCCCCCACCGGTTCCTGGTTGACCAAGTACCTGCAGGTGATCCAAACCATCAAGGGCTTCCCTCCATCTTACCTCAATGACACGGTTTTCATGAAAATCATCATCCTCTTCATCAACCATATCATCATTATATTCATCTCCCAAGCCAGTATCATCATGGTCCTCCACATCTGTGTCAGCTAAGGACATCAAACCAGTGCCATCCTCAGCTATATCTTCGTCCTCATCCTCTCCATCGTCATCATCCTCACCATCATCACCCATGTCATCTTCTTCATTCATATCATCATCTACTCTATTTTCTACATGGAACGCCATTTCAATCTGTTCTGAATTGGGCAAGGCACCACTCTCTTCCATATCTTCGCGCATATAATCCACCCCAAGATCTACAGGTGTATCAGTAGTTGGATCCTCCTCAATTCTCATCTCTTGCTCTGTGGAGCCATTTGGATTTGTAGTGTGTCCACATTCATTTTGAGAAGTATTTGGCGGTTGTGCTTCTGAACTGGAAGTGCCTGTAATTCCATGTTGACTGCCTCCGTTTTCAGCAGATTGTAATTCTTGAGAAGCTGTAGCACCACCAACCTGAGCATCAGACCTTCCATTGGAATTGTTTATTTTCTTCTTATTCAGAGTATCAGCTCTAAAAAGTTGTTCACTAGTATTAGCTGCTCTAGTCAGGCTCTCCAACGACTTGAGTATGAGATTTACAACTTTTGTAGCATCGGGATGGTCCAGGTCAATCACCTGAAGAATACCTGATAGGCAATGCACAATTCCTCCATCTACCATACTTTTTGCAATGTCAGGTGAACAACCAGAACCAGGTAGGTTTCCAGAAGAAGAATTTTTGGATAAAATGGAGTATACCAAATCAACAAAGGCAAGTACTTTCTTATCAGGCAATAAACTGCTATTAGATGAATTGCTCTCAAAATTTACAAATGAGGATAAGGTCTTAACAAGCTCATTCACCACCCTCCTTCTCCCTTCGCTAGAGCGACCCGCCAATACAACTAAAAACCATGAAGCTTTTTCTGAAAGCTTGTCTCTCCATTCATCAGGGCCAACAGATTTGTCTATTGAGAGCGGGACAAGGTAATGCAAAATATGATGAACTATGCCACCCTGTGCTGGACATTCAAAATGACTAGAACCACGTTGCTGACACATTTCTAGATCTCGCCTTAAGATTACTCCAACAACATGAACATACATAAGCATAATGTCGCTCAGTAGCTTGAGAACAAATGTCACCTTTGCCAGGGACTCAGATTTCCCTGATAGGCTGTCTGATCCTACCTTCTCTGTTTCATCAACCTTTGATTTACCCTTCCTTTTATTAGCCACGTCATCTATCTCCATAGCATTTGGTTGCCCTGCGCAGTCATCTTCTCCACTGTATGCTGGATATATGGATACAATTTCAAGAAGATAATCAATTACTTGAGTGAGATTTGGTGAAACCTTTTTCTGACCTTTGGAATACTTAGTAGAACCATCAGGTGCCTTATATTCAGTTATCCGTATACATTCATTTGCAGATGCTGCAGTATCACCACCAGATGCTTTTAACTTCTCTTTGTCTTTGTCTTTGTCCTTAGATAGCACAATATAGTTTCTCCCTCCAGTGGACTCCAATTGACATACAGCAGCAACCGCTCTCATGAAGACCTCAGGATCTCTGGATATAACAGGTGCCATTGATGTCAAAAATGTCCTTGTTGACACACGCCCAGCATGCCTGCTTCCAACCAGACTTTGTCGTATCTCCAATTCCATAGCTGTTTGCAACGTCTGAGGATCCTCGAGAAGATGTCGAACAATAGCAGATGCTAGGGTATCATAACCAGGAAAGAAGCAACTTTTGGGAAGACCAAAAAGAGCAACCAAGCCACCATTTTCAAGAAATTGGACCGCCAAAGCATGTGATTTTGTCAGGCGAGCACATAATTGAAGAACAGCCTGCATAACCATTGGGGGTACATGTCTTTTCATCAAGTCACAAACAATCACAAGTACCCTATGGCTCTCCTGCATTGTCAAATAACCAGTTGGTTTTCCAAGAATTTTCTCAAAGGCAGAACCATCGTTACCAGATTCATCCTTATCTACATCTGCAGCAACTGTTTTTTCTTCTTTCGTTGCAGGAGATGTTTGATTACCTGATGAAACAGATAGAGATGCAGGTAGTGTTCCCTCATCAGAATCAGAATATATCTTAGGTCTGGGCTGCACCAAAATATCCAAGATAAGAAGCAACGAACTGATGCATTTTGGTGAAGGAAACTCTTTTGAAACCTCAGTCCCAGCCAAAAAATTCATCAAGATATCAACAGCAATCAAGACAATCCCATTTTGAGCAGCAATTTCTCGAGTGGTTCCGTCATCCGAGAGGAATAATGCTATTGTATGGGAGATCATACCCAATGCACATGTATCCTTTGAAAAGTCAAGTGGACAAAGTTTCAGCTGCTGAACAAGATAAGAGATTACTTTTGCACGGTCTTCACCTTTATTCCTGCTGCAAAGGGTCCCAAGCAAATCTGTTAGTGGGAACGCAACGGAATCACTAGCATGAAACAATTTCAATGCCACAGATAAGATGTCATCAGCAGGAGGTGGCTTTGCCTGTCTCTCCTCTGTTAAGGCATCAGCAGACTTATCAGCACCATCAACTTTTGTTGTTTCTGTTGAACTTCCCAGAGATAAAGCCAGGGCACGAGCTAGTTCATCATCCTCTTGCACAGGATCTTCAGCATGACTAAATAACCATTCCATTGCCATTTCAACACTATTTGTTTCCACCCGTCTAAGTGCCTCCTCCGCTCTTGCCCTTGAAAAACCCATCTCAACAATTGTGGCAATTGTAGCTTCATCAGGAGGGGGAGGCATGAAGCGTTGATTTGCTGTTCCAGAAAATCCACTGCGATTTTGTTTCACGTCACTTGCACCGTTGTATATATGAGTAATTAAAGAAATGATTGAAGTGATGAAACTGCTACTACAACTGGGAAACATAGGATGGTTCCAAACAGGAAGTAGCACATCCAGAACTTGAGACTGCAACATGCAGACAAATGCTTCTGGCTCTCTCGGAACAGGAAATAACCCAATGGACAAACCAGTTGCTACAGGCTGGACTAGTAGCTGAGCTTGAGTTGTGGAGGTCGTTGACAGCAGCATTCCAGAATTCACAAAATATTCAAGCTCGCGACAGTGGCTCTGCAATGTATCAAGCAACCAAGAGCTGTGCGACAATTTTCCCCCCTCAGCGTTCTTATCATCACTTGTTGCAGCAATAGCATGAGGAACAGTCCACAGCAACTGACTGGTTGCTTCAAATGTTGTAAGAAGTTCTTTGAAGGTTCCATGGACGTAAAAATTGTTAATCATTGTAGTATAACAAGAGCGCCTTCTACTATCATATGTCAGGGCCACCATGTCATCCACAACCTTCCCAAGATAACGGCATTTAACTGACAGTGATATATCAGCTCCAGTAGAGCTAGAGTACCCTGAGAAACCCAAAGCCTCCAGAAAAACTTTTGCAAGTGCAGCTCCTATACTCTTTGAGGCAGCATTCAAGGATCCAGTTTCAGTTCTTCGACGATTAGGAGAAGTAAAACTTTTCACGAGTGCTGTGAAGAAAGTGCGCATGGTTGAAGCAAGTTTGTTGAGATTATCCAATACCAGCATTTCCGGACTTTTCTTCTTTGTCCCATAAACAGGAGTCTCTGCGCTAGTTGTTCCAGCTTCAGAGTCAATATGAAAAGCTTCCAGATGCCTTCCACTCCGGCCACCACGAAGACGAGCCAAACTGTGTCGACTACGGCGACTGAAACTCTCACTTGATCGAACCACAGATATAAAATCACGTTCAACTCCCCACTGAGAATGAGAATTAGTAGTTCTCACAGAAACAGGATTCATGTATCTAATAGAGGGAATACTGGCATCATCATCGCTCTCCCGTCCAGGCACATGAGATGGACCAACATCTGCACTTTCAGACTCCGCTTCAACATTGCATTTCTCCTCAACCTTCAACTCACTACACAAAGATACTTGCCACAAAATTTCCCTGTAAACCTTCCCAAGATCCTTGAAAACATCTGCATCAGCAGAACCCAATTCTGAGACTATGGTTGTCGTTCCTTTTAACAGAGAATTAGAAAGAG
The DNA here is from genome assembly GCA_030278955.1 of Hygrophila difformis. Taxonomy (NCBI): domain Eukaryota; kingdom Viridiplantae; phylum Streptophyta; class Magnoliopsida; order Lamiales; family Acanthaceae; genus Hygrophila; species Hygrophila difformis. The sequence goes on from JAOANR010000007.1 coordinate 25,251,039, forward strand.
ACAAGATGCCTTCTAAAGTAGACAAGCACCTCAATATCTTAGTTCTCTTAGAAAATTCCACTTGAACAATCAGTGACTCACTAAATGAAACCAAAATTTCCTCTGTTGACTTCAGATGTTCTTTAAGGAAAGAGCACACAGCACGAGTAAGGGAAGCAGAATGTTGTGGGGAAAAGTTCTTAAATGCAACAGCTATGCTTTGACCAATAGAAACTGAAGGAGGCAAGAGAGGTAAAGTGAAAAATTGCAGCACACATTCAATTCCCCTCTTCTCAACAAATATCCGACAAGTATCAGAATTTTGAAGAATGGTTTCAAGCAGACGTGCAGCATTGCTAATACAATCAGGCAAAAATGATTCAACAACTAGTGAAGATGCATCACGCATGGTGTCAGTGGATTGTTCGGAAGTTCCAGGTCTGCTTGAATCTTTATCATCCATAGGGACAACATCTCTATTATCAGATTCAGTTTCCATTGGAATAGGATGAGAGCAACTTGGAGAATCTGTCGGCAGAGGAGATTCAAGCCCTGATCCAATCCTGGAAATTTTTGTCAGTATTTCAATCAGCATATCAACTCCCGGCCCACGCAGTGAAGCAGCATGGCGCATCAATTCGTCTAGGCCACTAGACAAGGAACCCGTAGTATCAGCAGCAAGGGCACGCAAGTACTGCTTGGAAGAAAAAACTTTTACAAAGCACCTCAAAGCATTCCTATCTTTCACAGCCTGAAGACCATTGTTGTTCAAACACAAGGCATCAAGACACTGTGGTATGCAAGAAATAGCCTCTGCAGAGGCTAGAACACCATCCATTATGGCATCTATGAAGGCAGAAGGAAGGCCTGCTGCTTCTAGCACAGGAAAACAAGTAGGCTCCTTGTGAATTAGATCACTCATAACTGTAGCTGCAAGTGAAAAGACACCACCACCAAAATCTTTGGCCCTTTTAAAAATTATACACAGGCAATGTGGCAACAAGCTCTCTTCTGTACCATACATACGAGCTGTTGTACCAGGAGCATAAGTTCCCAGTGAGATAGCCCGCAGCAATGCTTTCATCAATAGCCGACGATGATACGAAACCAATCCTTCAGAATAAAGAGGCTGCAGAGTATCAATTTCAGCAGAAGAATCAGAAACATCGTGAGAACGTCCACCTTCGGAATTGCCAACATCAATGGAAGTACTGTGATGCTTAGAACCATTTTCAACATGAGAAACTTCAACCATTAAGCGTGATATGGTATGATCTAAACCACCCAAATCTCGAAAAAGTGCTGCAGCTGGATTGCTGTAATCCATAAAAGCTTCCAGAACATGTACAGCTGTACTAACTAAATGCAAGTGCTGTGGATCTGTATCTTTCAATAGAGGCAAAAGAGTGGGGATAAATCCTGCTTCACGCAAGGCTGTGCAACCAGATGACGATGACACCAAAACCGTGACAAGAGACAACAAAGCCTCAGCAAAAACAACGGACCATTTTGATGAATTATTAACAACAGAGCCAATTGCTTTCTGCATAAGGCTGGAAAGAATACCACGGTGCCCACCAGATGTTACAGCAGTCAATACAGTAGGCTGTCGTGATCTATCCTGGCAAAGCGCAACCAAGGAAAGAAGACACAAAATACGAATTTTTTCAGGAACAGCATCTTCATAGCTCAACATGGTAACCAATTCATTGATGAACTCTGGCTCTGTGTTGAAGAAAGAAACCAGAGCATCAGTATCGCTGCATGCTTGAACAAGAGCAATGAAAGCATACAATCGAATACATGTATACTGCTGCCGGGCATCAAGGGAGTGAAAAGCACGGGCAAACCGCAATCTTGTCAAAAGAGAAAATCTTAAATTGTTAGGGACCTTGTAGTCAACAACCAATTTATTCAGGAGTTCAAGATCTGACTCTTCTCTTGCATTAACATCTGGAATATGTATAATATGTAAACCCTGTGTCGGATGGTCAGCAAATGCAGGTTCATTTGAAGAGTTATCAGTAGCATAAAATTGAAAGTGCAGCGTGCTGCCCAACTTAAGAGCTATTGGATCAGAACTGCTCCGAGAAACACAAGATATCAGTCCAAGACCTTCTTCTTTTCCCCCCCAACCTTGGGCAAAGGAAAATAATCTTGAATTCAGAGAAGCATCACGTATAATGTACTTTCCAATTGATTTCTTCAGAAAAGCAGCCAATGTCTGCAGGCAAGCCTCCACAACATCGGCATCAGTGGAAGCAAGAAGAGACGATAGGTGATGCTGCACCAGCAAACAATATAAGATAAATATCACAAGAATTCAAAGTGGAATATAAATTTTTTTTTACATTTAAATACATATAAAACAATGAAGTTAGTTTACACATGAACTGTATTTCGGAGAACTGAATATGTATGACAGCTAAAGCTAAAGACAGAAGATGAGAAACTATAAGGGAGCAAAATATTATATCATATAGAAAGTACATATATATATCAATCTCAATCTTACATCATTGAGATCTTTTCAAATTTACAAGTATTACTGCAAAATGACGCACTAGAAATTATATGCAACTCAAGACCCCCTCACACATCAGCCATTAATTGGAGCCGGAGGTGCTGATTTAGAAAATTTTACTAAATTTATAGCATAATATCAAACTCAAATTATCTAGAATTTCATCAAACACAATTTCACACACTCACAATTTCTTTATTTTATTTTCCGAAGAAGTTCATCCTATTTGTTAGTTCATCACAGCTGGATGTAGTACTTACACCAAAAATAAGACAAATTTGTAAGCCAGTTTTCCTGTTTCTAGTATAGCACATGCCACATATGGCCTTTATCCGAATGACATCTTGTAATAGAGCCCCCACCCCCACACCCAAAGGAGAAAAAAAAAAAAAAAAAAAAAAAAAAAAAAAAAAAAGGAAGAAGAAGAAGAGAGAATGCATCACACTAATTAAGTGGGTTATTGAAGAAAGCTATATTAGTCTGAGAGTTGGAGAAATCTAGATGCCATAACAAGAATCAGTGGTCATTAACTTGCATATAAATTTAATAGCTGCAAATAAACATCTACCTCATAGGAGCTGTAAAAATGCTTATTGGTGCAGTTCTCCAATATTACTCGTATGACACGCAGAATCTGCAATATAACATCCCTAGGGAACGGCGGGTCTGACCCTAAGAAGTTGTCCTCAAGCTGTAAATCTTTCCTTGGCTTAATGTATTTCTCAAAAATGGTGTCGAAATGATTAAACAAGTCAACCCAATGATGGAAATCACCCTGTATTAACTCAGGTTAGCACCACTAAATTAAGTGAAATAATAGCAGTGATTGTTCTGAGCACATGAACTCACCTTATCAAAGTCCCAAGAGAAACTTTTCAGTGGTTCTAAAATATTCTCTGGCGTTGATTCAATAATAATGTTGATGAAGAATTTTATCCTTGGAGGCTACAAAAACCAAAAGGAAGATCGTTTAAATGTTGGTTGAACAAAACAGGAATCACGAACAAAAATGCATAGTACCACAAAGATAAAGGAAAAAATAAATCATGTGTGAGAGTAGTTTAGGAGCACATATCAAACATCAAAACACATCAAAAAAAAATTTAAGAAATAAACACTTGCATCAAGAACTTAACAATCCTAACAATAACAGCAATGCAGAGATTGATGACAGCAAAATTGTGAAACTCATAAATAAACCCCAACAACAACAGCAAGCGACAATAGTACTAGAAGTTTGATAATATTTTGACGACATGGCATTGCTGGAAGTCAGTTGATGAGGACACAAGGTTATTCTTTTAATATTTTATTGTTTTAACATACATACTCAATGAGATTCAGTTTCCATGTTCAAGAACATAAAGTTAAAGTCAGTCGCATCAGCACTCTGAAAATTTAGCTCTCACATTTACAAAATCGAGAAAACATGGATACTATACAAATTATATAGTACTAGACAACACACACATGTATGCATTATTGTATGAATACTGTATAAAGTGTGCCCCTGTATAGATTTCCTACGCACAAACATGCTTCGGATTAGGTCAAGCAAGCGTTATGAACCAAAATATCAACATGGTTGCTTCAAAATCAATATTTTAGTTGATTGGGAAATACCACAGACTGAACCTTTGCAATTAGGCCAACCACTATGCGAACACAAAAAATGATAGGAAATTTTAAAAAATTATAAATAAAATAATACTAAAAGAAATAAAAGCCTCTACGATATGTGTGAACACATCAGATAAATGGGAAAAGGCGCAAAGAGCAAAACCCATTGCTAATAAAAAAAAAATCAAGATATTTGTGAGGCAAAAGAATAACATGCAGAATTATGGGTTACATCCAGATGACCATAAGATATGCTACAGTTTAGAGGAATGATGCTACAAAAATAGATTTTGACTGAAGACTGCAATTTCAATAACACTCAATTAAATTAACAGAATTCCCGGCTCACCCAAACCCGTCAAAACAATGCAAGCGCTAGTCCACCCGAAACAAATACCAGCAACGAAAAAAAATAAAAAAAAAAAAAAAAATCAACCCTAATCACATCACGCCACACGCTTATCGGAGCACAATTAAAGAACGATCGGAGCGGAAAAATAATCCACTCACCACTTCAAGTGCCCTCCTTCGCTTGAACTTCATCGCAGAAGATCAACCAAATGCAACCATTGGCCAAATCAAGTAGCAATAAACGGCCAATTGAGAAATCAACCGATCGAAGATCGGCAATAATCGATCAAAATGAATGAAAAAATAGGGTTTCGAGACACTCCCGGGTAGAGGGGGGAGGCGGAAATCCGGCGCAAACGGAGAGAAATCTAGAAAGAAATTATTTAAATTGCGATGGCGAATCAACGTATGAGAAAGATCGTGAATTTGTTGGGTGGTTTCTAGGGTTTTCGGAGATAGGGTTTTTGCGAAGAGATTGGTGATCGCAAAGAGAATTGTATAGTTAGAGAGAAAGAGATGAGAAAAATATGACAGGGGACGGATCTTATATAGTGTCTATGGAACAATTCCGAACGATAACATGACACGCCTTCGAAAATCCAAGGCATAAGCCACAAGGAAATTCATCTCTTTTTTTTCTGCTTATTTGTTCACTTAATTAATTAATTACTAGTATTTATGTTAATAGTATTACAGTATATACTTCCTTCCGCATTAATCTATCTATTTGTTATAGTATTATTTTTTGTGCCACAAATAATAAAACTATGGTGAAAGCGGTATGGTAAATATCCGATCAATTTGATGCCGTATTCGAATACGTATCCAACTATCTTACCAGATTATTTTAATATTGGTATCCGAATATGAATCTGTCTTTTAATATCTGGATTCGTAATCGTATCCAAAAATATCTGGCCGTATCCGAAAATATCCAACTATATCCGAAAATTAATGGGATATTATCTGAATTTTAAATATGGATATCCGAATATATTCATATATTATTATTTAAAAATAAAAAATTATCAATAATTAAAAATTATTAAATTATTCGATAATTTTTATAAATATTATTAAAAAATTTCAAAAAAGTTATAAAAAATTTCCGACAATCTGTATCCTATTGAATCTGTATCCGCCACATATTCGTCCTATATCCGACCTGTATTCGTATCCGAAAAATTTTCGAATTCGTATTCGTATCCGGGATATCCATATTCGATTCGAATCTAAGAAAAAATATGGAAAAATATCCGTATCCGATACTATCGACTGTATCTGTACCGTTTTCATTCATAAATAAAACAATTCGTGAACTTATATTTTATTCCATTTCTTTAAGGGTGTGATGTCTCGACTCAACATTAACGGGGCGTTTTGTTGGGGCTATCTTAGATGCCCATTAGGAATTTGAATAGGGAATCGCACATTCCTATATTTGGTAGAGGTAATCTTTTACGATGGAATGTAAGATGTCTATCATAGTGGGAATGTTGGTGAGTTTTGATGGGAATGTGATTCCCGTGTAGAGGTCAAGTAATCTAAAACTACCAGACATCAGTTATTCAATTTTACTATTAAATTATCTTTTATATCATTTAAAATTTTAAAACTATACATTAATCCATTTTAAACCTCAACCTTTTTTTTTTATTTATGCAACCCTAAAAAGACCGTATCAAGCCTCCAGCTTCTTCAAATTCAAGTTTGTTACAAAAATAAATAAATAAAAAATTCTGCCATTCACATCGACAAAAAAATCCGCTGCTAACTCTAATATGCGATATACGTATTCATTTGATGTCTGTTCTGCACTAGACTTTTTTTTATATTTAATTTTTATTTGGTATAATAAAAATTCATTGTTTGTTTAAATTTTTTTTTTGGTGATTGAGTTTTTAAATACTTTTGATATATTTCACTATATACAGTTGCAAATTATATATATTTGCAACAAACAAGTTTAGATTTAACTCATTACAAACTACAGTTATGGTAAACGGTGACACTCATGTGTCGGCAAAGGTGTGTGGGAGTCCAAATCACACAAATTACAAAGGGGGGTAAAGGGGAGGGATAGAGTGCCGGATGGGGATCGAACCCCCAGCCTATGGTTGGGAGACATAGAACTTGACCACTATGATAAGTCCCCAACCCCGACTATATTGCCAGTTATAATTAATCTCTTTATAAAAATTATATATTATGGGCTCGAACAATAATTTTACTTCAAAGATATGCATATCTATCAGAATGATATATATCAAAGGTCTAAAAAGTAAAATCACTTCATCATAAAATTCAATTACCGTATGATTGCAATCTATTGATCTCGACTATTTATTCCTATTATTCTATATAATAAATCTTGAAACCATAATTTTATTGTGGTGCATATATTAACCTTTTAAGTTATAATTTAATCTCTTTATAAAAATTACTCCCTCCGTCTCATTTAACTTGTCTTGTTTCACTTTTGCACACAATCCAATGCATTTTTTCAACTGTTAATATCTCAAAACATGTTCAATAAAAAATTATACAAAATATATATTATAAAACTACGTGGGGTGTATTCAATGTAGAGTCTGTAGGATTTTTTGGACTTTTAAAGTTGGGGTGTATTCAATTTAGATTTTAAAAAGTCTTTAAAAATCTAGGTGTATTCAATATAGATTTTTAAAAGTCTTTAAAAATCTAGGTGTATTCAATACAGATTTTAAAAAGTATTTAAAAATCTAGGTGTATTCAACATTCCATGGATTTTAAATCTTTATAGATTTTAATGGATTCTCTTAAAAAATATAACTAAAGAAAATCTCTCTAAAAATCCATGGATTTCTAAAAGTCAGCCAAACTCTACATGGAGTCTATACAAAATCAATCGACTCTGAAAACTCTACGTGGAGTCTATGGACTTTCTAAATCCACCAACTTTTTAAAATTCATATAAATCTGAATTGAATACACCCCTTACATGATCATACGATTCTAATAAGACCCAACTTGATTATTTTTCTCTAAATATATACTTGAAATAAAGTCGAGTCAAAGATGAACAATGAACAGTGTAAAAAAGTCAAACAAGACAAGTGTGGTGGGACGGAAGGAGTATATGTTATGGGTTCAAACAATAATTTTACCTCAAAGATATGCATATCTTAATATATTAAAAAATAATTTTGAAAAACTACATAATATACATAAAAAAATAAGTACTCAATGAGTAAGAAAACTTCAATATACTATTTTGTGTACATAAAAATTAATATCATGATAATTTATCTTTTATATATATTTTTATTAGTCATTAATCTACATAATATTATATTTTTAATATTTGATATCATATCATAAAAACTATATAAATATATTATATACAATTAACATATTTTTGTGGGTGATTAAAAATGAGTTCCAAGTCGAAAATTTTAATATATTTAATTATTTTAATTATACATATAATATTTATAATTAGGAGGGTGGTAATCTTAATGAATTGATTTTTCTATTTATATTTTATTTGCATAAAATTTTGAATATTTTCTTTGGTATGCATTATGAAAAAAATTTCAAAATTTTGTAAAAAATGTTAATAGAAACTTTTTATTAAAAAAAATATTTTTCTTAAATATACTACTAAAAATAATATCATCTATCAATTTAAATTAATCGCATTAATATTAGATTGTATTAAAAAAAAAAAAAAAAAAAGAACACATACACCCATGCGCGGAGCGCGGGAGAAAAATCTAGTATACGATAATTTACGAAAGACAAATTTACAGAGAATGCAAAGGAATTTTATTGTAGATGAAAAATATTGAGTTGAATGAGAAATATATTTGAACGAGAAATTGAACTACTAAATAATACTTCTTCTATTTTTTTTGTTTGCTACGTACTCACGCAGTCCAATACGCATTTTAAATCATTCATAACTCAAATTCGGTAGAAGTAAAAATTCTAAAAGTTCAATATTTAAAAACTACAAGACGAGACGAATCTAACAAGATCTCACTTGGCTATATTTTAACTTGTATAACTATGATAAAACTCTAAACAAAAGTGTTTTTGTGAATAGTGCCATTATCACAAGTGTAGCTTTCTTTAAAAAACGGAGGAAGTAATTTTGAAATAAGGGTATTATGGTCTATTCATGTGATGCATGAATATGAGATTCTCAATTCAACCAAACACAGTAATATTAAAATACCAAAAAAATAAGATTCTCATCAATCTCATATTCTCATCAATATCACATTCCTAGCAATCACATTCCCACTGGTAATCCAAGATCCCTCCAACCTAACGGGCCGTAAAGTTTTGTTCCGTACGCAGCTGAATGTAGCTGCGAACTGGAGTTGTAGGAGCTGTAGCTATATGTAACACCCCGGATTTGATAACCCAGGCCGGGATGCCACCGCCACACCTCCTTAGCAAGACACGGTTTCTCCGAGCTCACTAAAGAGATGTAAGGCTATGGTTTTTTCAGGATTTAAAATATTCAAATAGCCCATTCATAGATAATTTAAAAATACTGCATCAGAGTTGCAGCGAGAATATATAAAATAGCAGCGGAAGTAAAGTATATGCAGCGGAATTTGAAATATAGGGCCGACATGGCCAAACCACGGGTTAAACAGACCCGTTCATGCAAGTCATATAAAATAAATAATTAAGTGTCCAAATGATCCCCCAATGAATGATCATGCTTCGTACTCTGTAACAGAAAAAAAATGAACAACGGGTTTTATCAGTATTATAAAATACTGAGTAAGTTAATCCTTACATGACAATAAAGGGGTTAGATTTTTAGTAATTAAGATAAAACTCTTTGCCATGCATAAAAACATTTTATTTTAAAAATGCGAAGATAATGCATACTTTAAAGACGCAATTAATTTCATAATTTAAAACTTAAGCATGGGCAGTTATTTAAGACATGATTTAAAAACATGAATAATGCCGTAAGTAAGTAAATATAAACTTGAGCTTTAAAAATTTTCACCGATACGCCACCATCAAAACGATATTTAGATTTAGCCGGTAATCCGGCGGCCGCAGCCAGTTTCGTAAAATCTCAGCCTTTTAATTTATTTCCCGTTACTCCATCATCTCAACAATATATAGCCGGTGATCCGGCGGCCTCAGCCAATTTCATAAGTATCATATCATCTAGCCGGTGATCCGGCGGCCGCAGCCGATACGCCATACCCAGTACCACTCCGTCGAGCCTCGAGTAACCCATACGGATACACTCGAGAGGGTAGGCAGTTGGTCTCTTGTGACCAAATATGCCATATCCAGTACCGCTCCGTCGAGCCTCGAGTAACCCATACGGATACACTCGAGAGGATAGGCCAAAATAATAACGGCAGATATCAATAGTAACAGTTAGCCGGTGATCCGGCGGCCTCAGCCAATTTCATAAGTAACATCTCATCTAGCCGGTGATCCGGCGGCCGCAGCCTATACGCCATACCCAGTACCACTCCGTCGAGCCTCGAGTAACCCATACGGATACACTCGAGAGGGTAGGCAGTTGGTCTCTTGTGACCAAATAGGCCATATCCAGTACCGCTCCGTCGAGCCTCGAGTAACCCATACGGATACACTCGAGAGGATAGGCACAATATAATTTGCCGTGTTGTTGATTTTTCGCGCGTGATAGTCATAGCCGTTTTGGCACAAATTGCACAATTAGAAGGGCACCCTGCAGAGCACTCACCCCCTAAATTTTATGTAACCGATATCGTTTCAACTTTAGTATAACGGGATTTTCAAAAATATAGCTTTATCGTATCACAGGATTTCGATCGTTGTTTAAAAGATTTCAAAAATCGATCGATGACACAGTTTACGCCTTTTCAGTTTAAAAATCCATTTCTTAGGCGATTGATCTGAAATTTTCACAGTAGCTCAAAAACATCTCAATGAACAACTTTCATGTTTTGAGTTTTTAGTAAAAACGATGGGAAGCTTGTCAAAAATCGAGTTTTCTACTCAAATGGTATGCTGTCAGGATTCAGGTTTGACACATCTCAAAGATTTGACTTTTTAACATATCAAATGAGCTTCAAAAATTCTGAAATTTGGTATGCACATACTAGACATGATTATATGCAACTTTTGTTTAGAACTCAAAGATTGAATCGGACTGGAAATGATAGAAATATGCTCATCAAGTTCGGTTAAGAAATCTGTGAACCTTTGAAAGTTCTTTAAAATGCAGAATATGTCCGATTCGGTTTGGGGTTTCAAAACTTGATGAAAATGCATGAAATTTTACAGAGGTATTCAAGACTCATAGATCTATAACTTTTGTTTAGATCCTGAAGATTGGTTTGGACTAGGAATGATAGAAATATGCTCATCAAGTTCGGTTAAGAAATCTGTAAATTTTTGAAAAGCCTTAAAACGCAGAATATGTCCGACTTGATTTGGGGTACCAAGACTTGATGAAAAATTCTGAAATTTTTACACAATATAGCTTAAGATCTTAGGATCAAAATCTTAGTTTTGAGTTTTCAGGTTTGAACGCTCGAAATAAGAGTTTTGTTCGGATTTCAGAAAATACGTAGATTGGGGTTTTTAGGTTCGATTTTAACGTTTCGTTTAAGATTCAATGTTTCGGATATCTTCAAACCACCCGTATTGATATGTAAGTTATCAACTTACAGAGAGTGAGTTCCTTGAACGTTCTAAGGTTGATCGATTTGTCCAAAATCGCCACGAACGAATCTACGCAACACGTTCTTCTTCTCCTTTGGCTACGAACGTGTTTGTAAGTAAAGATTCGTAAGTTAGAAGGTTGATTATGATCTTAAAGCAATAAGGAAGGTTGATTGACACCTTACCAACAATCCAATGTCTGCAAATCCTTGATCTCCACACCACCTTGGTAGGATTTGCTTGCCGGAATGTTCGCCGGAAGTTCGCCGGAAGGTGTTTGGCTTAGAGAGAGTTTTTGGAGAGTTTGGAAGTGAATGATTGCTTAGAATGGCTGAGAATGGAGGTATGATTGAGTACATAACGTCCAAATGATGTTCCCTCCCGTGATAGATCGGATTCCCAGCCATGGGGTCAAGGAATATGGCAAGAAAGTCGCCAAAACGCGACAATGGCTGTTGTCAGGACGTTGGCGCGGGGTTGGCGCGCGAATCGGCCTAAGTCCGCGCCGGGTGCGCGCCACCCAAAACACGACAATCGTCGACGCGGCGATGGCGCGGGGTTGGCGCGCCTTTTGGCTAAACCCCGCGCGGACAGCGCGCCACTCTCGCCTGGACTTCGGTCCGGGCGGGGTCGTGCGATCCGTCGTGCTTTTCCTCCTCTCTTTCGGACTTCTATCCTCCTACATTTTCGGGCTCGATTTTTCGGGTCATTCTCGGGTCATAAATTCTTATCTTAAATTTATCTCGGCTCAAATGAACTTCATGTAAAAATCTTAAATCCGTCGGTCTCGGTTTCGTCGGCTTCTAATCCGTCGTCTTTTTATTCCCGTGTAATTCGACTTCACGGGTTCTTGGAATTAAAATTCTTTTCCTTCATGAACTTAACTCCAATTATTTTTACTCAATTCATGGAATGTCTTCGGGCTTCCTTTCCCTCTTTTATTCCATTTTGAATTTAAATCTATCGGCGTTTCATTTCCGAGCAATAATTTATTGTGATAAATTATTTTCTTCTTCTCGGAAATATTTCAACATCGATCGGAATAAATTTTTATTCCGTTGGACGTTGATAAAAATCTGGGGTGTTACACTCTCCCCCCCTTAAGAATCAACTTCGTCCCCGAAGTTGTGCTTCGGCTTTTCTCGCGCGAAGAGTTATGGTCCTTTTTGTTTACTATTTGCGATGTTGTGTTATTGAATTTTTGTTCGATTGTTGATCGTCGTTTGTTGTTTGATTATTGTTTGATTATTGTTTGATTTTTGTTTGATTTTTGTTTGATTTTTGTTTGATTTTTGTTTGACTGAACCCAGAATTGAAATTTCCAAGTTGCCTACGTACCCTGTGAAGGGATCAAGTCATTACGTAGTTCAAAATAGTTTGAATTTGGTTTTCCTCGGGTGTTACATCCTCCCCCCCTTAAGAATACAGTTATGTTCCCATAACTGTGGTCCGGTCGTTTTGGAAGAGGGTAGGGTAACGTTGTCGCATGTTGGCTTCCAATTCCTAGGTTGTCGTCTCCATTTCGTGGTTAGACCACAAGACCTTGACCAACCTTACAGTTTGTTCCTTGTTACTCTCTCCTTAACATCGAGTAATTGTACCGGAATTTTCTCATAGCTCAAGTCATCATCCAATTTAATTCCTTCCGGTTGGAATACATGGGTCGGATCGTGCACATACTTCTTCAATTGTGATACGTGGAACACATTGTGAACTCTAGCCAATTGTGGCGGTAAGACTAGACGATATGCTAGATTCCCGACTTTTACTAGAATTTCATAAGGTCCTATATTCCGTGGACTTAGCTTTCCTTGTTTGCCAAAATGCATCACCCCCTTCATCGGTGATATCTTTAACATGACCTTATCTACGACTTGAAATTCTATGTCTTGCCGTTTCACACGCTTGGGTGCACACGTATTTTGTAGAGCAGAGGAGGAGTAAATAAATTATTTTTATTTTTATTTTTATTTTTATTTTTATTTTTTTTTTTATTTTTTTTTTATTTTTTATTTTTTTTTTATTATTTTTTTTTTTTTTTTATTTTTGGCCCGCGCGGGGTCCGCGCGGGTTTTGTGGGATTAGCGCGCGAGGTCCGCGCGGCGCTCCCAGGGTCAGTAAATAGGGCTCGCGCGGGGCGCGAGCCATTTGCTCCCTTTTCCCTTCCGAAATTCTTCCCAACTTCCTCTCAAATTCGTCCCCTCGTGCTCGTATTCTCCTAGTTCCGACTTCGATTTCTCTTTGTAAGGTATGTATCTTCTATTTTCACTTGTCAATTTCTAGTTTTATGCCTTGATTTGTTAGAATTTGGTTGAATTGTGGAATTAGGGTTTTGGCATGTAATTTGGGGTTTTGACATTTTCGGCTTAATTCTCGCGAATTAATGGTTGTATGTAGTACTTTGGTGCCATTTCTATTGTTTAGGAAATATGGGTATGTATATTTGTGCATAAGTTGTGGAATTTCTTGCTAGAACTTGGATTTTTAGGCGAACTATGAAATTTTCGATTTTGTTGGTGTTATTGGTGTAAAAGTGGTTTCGTTGGTGTTGTTTGTTGACACTAGTGATTATGATTTGTTGTTCAAGCAATTGTTTGGTTTTGTGGTTAATTGTCATGTGTTCACAACATATTTTTGAACTTTATATATTGCGCACACAAGGTGTTCGACAGAATGCCACAATGGGTTTTTTTTTGAATTTGTTTGGGCACATTACTTGGTTTGATTCTCTCCCAATATGTATTGGCAAACTATTGGGTCTAAATTCCTCCTAGTTTTTCCCCGTTGGAACTTTAAATTTATGATGTCTTTATGTATTTTTGCTTGTGAATTGATGTGTTGAAAATTAGTCTTACCCTTGATTTTGGGTGTTCGCAGGATGTTTCTTTTTCTGTGGTTTATCTTGGCGTTCCTTATGGTCCTTCCGGGGGCCAAGAGACGGGCTTCTCGACTTGATACTGCTGGCCCTAGCACTGCCGCTCCGGGGATGCCGGATAGTGATGATAGCGACGGCGATGACGGCAGTGAGTCCGAGGAGGACGAGGAGCGAGAGCCGAGGCTCAGGGGTCTTCCTTACGAGGTACGTCCTCGCCGGCATGATCGGTTCCGTTTCCATACGATGGCCTCTCAGGACTTCTATTTCGACGAGCTTCGTCGGAAGAGGGCTTACGTTCCCGAGCGAGGCTTGTATCCTGATCATATGGGCGATGACCGGATCAGTGCCGTGTTGGGGCATCTCCAGTGGACCGGTCTTGCACATCCTCCCGAGGGCGTTGCCTCCGGCTATCTAGCCATGGAGGTTATCGCCAACATCAGCGGTCTTGGGGTAGACGACGACCTCTCTCGAGTCTGGGTTCGTGGTCGCTACTTAGACTTCAGTGCTCGGGCGATTAACACCTATTTCGGCCTTCCAGATGATGGCGTGTTCCGTCCGCAGCCAGAGGGTCGGGTTTATGCCCCTGCCTGGGGTGTCTTGTGTACCGAGGTACCCCCGCGGACTGGGGAACCCCACGAGTTGCGACTGACCTCTTTGGATGCCCATTGGCGTGTACTTGCCCAGCTTTGGTTAGGACGCATCCGGCCGATCACCCGTAGTCATATCGTCATAGATCACGTCTTCGAGACTATCTGCTTTATAGCGCGGGGTGGCCGGGTAAATGTGGGCGCTTGCATTGCGGACAACCTGAGGGGGTTACGACGGGGGCGAGGGAGTAGGGTGATTACTCACGCACACCTCATTTGTGGCTTGTGCGCTGCCCAGGGGATCCGCACGTCTCCCGAGACGGACCCCTATCCCTTAGCTCCAGGTGAGCACTACCGTGTTCCGTCTTATGCCGCCCGGCGCAGCACCTTGCGTCGTGGAGCGCCTCGGGCTATACTGCACCCGCATCCTGAGGATGGTGGTTTGATCTTAGTTGTTCCTCCTGAGCGACCACTCCCTCCTCCTGCGGTTCCACAGCAGGGTGTGGTTCCACCGCGGGGTCAGGACATGACGCAGATGCTCCAGATGATGCAGGAGATGCGCATCAGTATGGATGCCGGGTTTGCAGCTGGGCAGGCTCGCTATGACGCTTTGGGTGTTAGGATGGATCATTATCAGGATCGCTTTGACGCCCTAGATGCTAGGATGGATCTGTATCAGGATCGTATGGACACGCTCACTGTGAGACAGGCGGAGCAGCAGGCCACCTTGACGGACATGTACGCCTACATGCGTCAGATGGATGACTACATGCGTCGCCAGTTTCCTCCTCCTGATCAGTGACTTTATGTTTCCCGTTTATGTTTTATCTAGACTTGTGTTAGCAGCGGTTGTTTTAGTATTTCCTATTTGCGTTTGCAGTTAGACTTGGTTCGGTATTTATTTTAAGATGTAGTACTGTGACGTTATTCTGATTCTGTGCATGTCTCTGTTTGCACTGCATAGTTTGATGCATCGTGTGTTTTTGTGTTTTTATAATTTCGGATTTAAATTTATCTGGATAGATAAATCTTGCATTTTATTTCCTTAAAAGGAAATTTTCTAGTACAAGTGATAGGATATACCAAAATAGGACCCTCCTATCGTTTCTAGGCGTCCTCCGGCACAGTGGTAGGATCCTCTTCCGGATCTTCCTCCACTGGACTTGACGGTAGTAGGTCTTTGAAAATGCGGTTCAAGTCATCCCCATGAGCATCAACAAGCTCTTTTAAACATAGATTTTGTGTAGTAAGGGTTTGGATTTGGTCTTCGAGCTGGTTTATGCGGTGGTGGTCCGCCTCTCTTAAGTTTCCCATATGGTGCAGATTTGCCTCCAATTGGGCCATACGATATTCCATTTGTTGTATGGTTCGTTGGGAATCAAAGTGAGCGTTCATCATTTTGATCATTAAGTTCATCATGTCTTGGTTAGCCATCTAGCGCAAGAAAAAGATCTAGGTTACAACATAACGCTTCTAGGTTCTCTAAGGTATAGAAATGCAATATGCATATGCAGTGATGATCCCCCCGAAAAAAAATTCTATGCATATATTTATTTATCCATGGGTTTTAAAAATAAATTTATTCCATGGATAGATTAAAATAAGGATAAAAGATTTGGGCCACTATATTGGGCCGAAAGAAATAATGTATTTGGGCTTTAAATAAAAACAAGGCTATTGGGCAAAGATAATTTCTTGGGCCTCTAAAAAAAATTTTGGGCTAAAATTTGGGCCTTAACTTCAAAATAATAATTGGGATCTTTAAAATATATTACTAGTTTAGAAATGATAACTTTTAAAAATAATAGTACTTGAAAATAATAGTTTAAAAATATTCCGAGCTCTTTAAAATAGTAGTTTTAAAATAGTCTGGGTTCTGATACCACTTTGGTATCAGATATTTTCTTTAAAATAGATAGATTTAAAATAGTCTGGGCTCTGATACCATATTGTAACACCCCGGATTTGATAACCCAGGCCGGGATGCCACCGCCACACCTCCTTAGCAAGACACGGTTTCTCCGAGCTCACTAAAGAGATGTAAGGCTATGGTTTTTTCAGGATTTAAAATATTCAAATAGCCCATTCATAGATAATTTAAAAATACTGCATCAGAGTTGCAGCGAGAATATATAAAATAGCAGCGGAAGTAAAGTATATGCAGCGGAATTTGAAATATAGGGCCGACATGGCCAAACCACGGGTTAAACAGACCCGTTCATGCAAGTCATATAAAATAAATAATTAAGTGTCCAAATGATCCCCCAATGAATGATCATGCTTCGTACTCTGTAACAGAAAAAAAATGAACAACGGGTTTTATCAGTATTATAAAATACTGAGTAAGTTAATCCTTACATGACAATAAAGGGGTTAGATTTTTAGTAATTAAGATAAAACTCTTTGCCATGCATAAAAACATTTTATTTTAAAAATGCGAAGATAATGCATACTTTAAAGACGCAATTAATTTCATAATTTAAAACTTAAGCATGGGCAGTTATTTAAGACATGATTTAAAAACATGAATAATGCCGTAAGTAAGTAAATATAAACTTGAGCTTTAAAAATTTTCACCGATACGCCACCATCAAAACGATATTTAGATTTAGCCGGTAATCCGGCGGCCGCAGCCAGTTTCGTAAAATCTCAGCCTTTTAATTTATTTCCCGTTACTCCATCATCTCAACAATATATAGCCGGTGATCCGGCGGCCTCAGCCAATTTCATAAGTATCATATCATCTAGCCGGTGATCCGGCGGCCGCAGCCGATACGCCATACCCAGTACCACTCCGTCGAGCCTCGAGTAACCCATACGGATACACTCGAGAGGGTAGGCAGTTGGTCTCTTGTGACCAAATATGCCATATCCAGTACCGCTCCGTCGAGCCTCGAGTAACCCATACGGATACACTCGAGAGGATAGGCCAAAATAATAACGGCAGATATCAATAGTAACAGTTAGCCGGTGATCCGGCGGCCTCAGCCAATTTCATAAGTAACATCTCATCTAGCCGGTGATCCGGCGGCCGCAGCCTATACGCCATACCCAGTACCACTCCGTCGAGCCTCGAGTAACCCATACGGATACACTCGAGAGGGTAGGCAGTTGGTCTCTTGTGACCAAATAGGCCATATCCAGTACCGCTCCGTCGAGCCTCGAGTAACCCATACGGATACACTCGAGAGGATAGGCACAATATAATTTGCCGTGTTGTTGATTTTTCGCGCGTGATAGTCATAGCCGTTTTGGCACAAATTGCACAATTAGAAGGGCACCCTGCAGAGCACTCACCCCCTAAATTTTATGTAACCGATATCGTTTCAACTTTAGTATAACGGGATTTTCAAAAATATAGCTTTATCGTATCACAGGATTTCGATCGTTGTTTAAAAGATTTCAAAAATCGATCGATGACACAGTTTACGCCTTTTCAGTTTAAAAATCCATTTCTTAGGCGATTGATCTGAAATTTTCACAGTAGCTCAAAAACATCTCAATGAACAACTTTCATGTTTTGAGTTTTTAGTAAAAACGATGGGAAGCTTGTCAAAAATCGAGTTTTCTACTCAAATGGTATGCTGTCAGGATTCAGGTTTGACACATCTCAAAGATTTGACTTTTTAACATATCAAATGAGCTTCAAAAATTCTGAAATTTGGTATGCACATACTAGACATGATTATATGCAACTTTTGTTTAGAACTCAAAGATTGAATCGGACTGGAAATGATAGAAATATGCTCATCAAGTTCGGTTAAGAAATCTGTGAACCTTTGAAAGTTCTTTAAAATGCAGAATATGTCCGATTCGGTTTGGGGTTTCAAAACTTGATGAAAATGCATGAAATTTTACAGAGGTATTCAAGACTCATAGATCTATAACTTTTGTTTAGATCCTGAAGATTGGTTTGGACTAGGAATGATAGAAATATGCTCATCAAGTTCGGTTAAGAAATCTGTAAATTTTTGAAAAGCCTTAAAACGCAGAATATGTCCGACTTGATTTGGGGTACCAAGACTTGATGAAAAATTCTGAAATTTTTACACAATATAGCTTAAGATCTTAGGATCAAAATCTTAGTTTTGAGTTTTCAGGTTTGAACGCTCGAAATAAGAGTTTTGTTCGGATTTCAGAAAATACGTAGATTGGGGTTTTTAGGTTCGATTTTAACGTTTCGTTTAAGATTCAATGTTTCGGATATCTTCAAACCACCCGTATTGATATGTAAGTTATCAACTTACAGAGAGTGAGTTCCTTGAACGTTCTAAGGTTGATCGATTTGTCCAAAATCGCCACGAACGAATCTACGCAACACGTTCTTCTTCTCCTTTGGCTACGAACGTGTTTGTAAGTAAAGATTCGTAAGTTAGAAGGTTGATTATGATCTTAAAGCAATAAGGAAGGTTGATTGACACCTTACCAACAATCCAATGTCTGCAAATCCTTGATCTCCACACCACCTTGGTAGGATTTGCTTGCCGGAATGTTCGCCGGAAGTTCGCCGGAAGGTGTTTGGCTTAGAGAGAGTTTTTGGAGAGTTTGGAAGTGAATGATTGCTTAGAATGGCTGAGAATGGAGGTATGATTGAGTACATAACGTCCAAATGATGTTCCCTCCCGTGATAGATCGGATTCCCAGCCATGGGGTCAAGGAATATGGCAAGAAAGTCGCCAAAACGCGACAATGGCTGTTGTCAGGACGTTGGCGCGGGGTTGGCGCGCGAATCGGCCTAAGTCCGCGCCGGGTGCGCGCCACCCAAAACACGACAATCGTCGACGCGGCGATGGCGCGGGGTTGGCGCGCCTTTTGGCTAAACCCCGCGCGGACAGCGCGCCACTCTCGCCTGGACTTCGGTCCGGGCGGGGTCGTGCGATCCGTCGTGCTTTTCCTCCTCTCTTTCGGACTTCTATCCTCCTACATTTTCGGGCTCGATTTTTCGGGTCATTCTCGGGTCATAAATTCTTATCTTAAATTTATCTCGGCTCAAATGAACTTCATGTAAAAATCTTAAATCCGTCGGTCTCGGTTTCGTCGGCTTCTAATCCGTCGTCTTTTTATTCCCGTGTAATTCGACTTCACGGGTTCTTGGAATTAAAATTCTTTTCCTTCATGAACTTAACTCCAATTATTTTTACTCAATTCATGGAATGTCTTCGGGCTTCCTTTCCCTCTTTTATTCCATTTTGAATTTAAATCTATCGGCGTTTCATTTCCGAGCAATAATTTATTGTGATAAATTATTTTCTTCTTCTCGGAAATATTTCAACATCGATCGGAATAAATTTTTATTCCGTTGGACGTTGATAAAAATCTGGGGTGTTACACTATATGTTCTACATACGTGTTCGATGAGTTATTATAGTTGTCATAAATTTGTAATTTGATAAAAATAATCTGACAGCTAATTTTAAACGCTACTTGATGTAGCTTCAATTTGTAGAGCCTCAAATCATGGGTACAGCTCAAATAAACTCTTCCTAGTTCTAAAAAAGTGCATGTAGAACAGACACTAAATGAGAAACTCAGTCTAAAATAAGATAATATACAATGCTCATCTACTCTATGGAGTATAAAATTCAAACAACCGGGGATACCAACAAATTCTCTCTTTTCTAATAGTTCAATCGAGATGTACGGGATCAGTTGAAAATATTTATAGATACAAAATATCTTTTACCACTACCAATCAATATCAAGACCATAAATTCCTATAATATACTATTTTTTACTAGCCTGGTAAAAGAAACAAGTAATGTTCACATATCTCTTTGCCGACGCATGCGCGTCACTTGTCAACAAAAGAAAAAAAAGTAATGTTCACCTAGATTTTGCTCTTATTTTGATTCTAGCATGTATCAAGTCTACATGAGATTATATCGTTTTGCTTTTCTGTAGAATGATGAATGCAAAGAAGTTTTAAAAAAATATTTTAAAATTATGAATTTCTTTTCTTTGCATGAGAAATTTCTCATTATAACATCTGCTTAGTCAGTGTATTAATTACCTATATATTTTGTTAATTAAATTAATAATTATTGTGAAGATAATTGAAAGATTGGATGTTGTGGCTAGCTACGCAACCAAAATATCTTAAAGGTTGAATTGTTGGCTTTGCGTTTTGGATTCGAGTCGAACCATATAATACCTATGATGAATTCATAAGTTGTTCAAATTGATTATCAGTATTATTAGTACCCGGCAGACTCGACGGACATAATTATATATTATATATTTATATTATATAAA
Source organism: Hygrophila difformis (assembly GCA_030278955.1). NCBI lineage: Eukaryota > Viridiplantae > Streptophyta > Magnoliopsida > Lamiales > Acanthaceae > Hygrophila > Hygrophila difformis. The sequence continues at coordinate 25,271,905 of JAOANR010000007.1, forward strand.
ATAATAAATTATATTTTGAGTAATGAAAAATGTGTAATGATTTTATATATATTCGAAAGATGATGTATATGATAATATAATTTAATTATTTTTAAAACTAATTAAGAAATAATATTATACCATCTTCTTTAGCTTCTGTTGCTTGTGCAGTACAAACCTAACAAATCAGTAAAAATAATTATTAAAATAATATTTTTATTTAATTTGAAATTAAAATTAAAATAAAATAAAATTTCAATATGAAAAATTCACTCAAAATTTGCTGAAAATTTCATCCCTGAAAATGCCATTGGTAGGGTTAGTATAGTACTATCTTTAAAAATGTCTGAATTTGAAGTGGTGCAGTTTATATTTGTATATGTACTTATAAAAATTGTCGCTATATGATCACCCGTATAGTTTATAAAAACATCATCCGAAATATCACATCTGATTGTAGATCTTCAAAATCAATACCGGCCTTACTATCACCTACATCAAGTATCCATTTTGCAAATTTTGTCATATATAAATTTTATTGTAAACGGCATTTCTTGTGGTATATTGAGTTAATCATTCTTAGAGGGTGTTTGGATAAGCTACAGGAAAATAAGTTATCTGATTATTGCATTTTCAAAACGCAAATAATCAATTTAACTGCTAAAAAATGGTGTTGCAAACCTGATTATTTGCATTTTAAAAATGCAATAATTAGATAATCTATTTCATACCGCACATCCAAATACTCACTGAAGTGCATATTAATACTTTGAGCCACATCTTGCTAGTGTCATGAAATAGTACAACATAACTGTTCATGACTAAAAACTGGTTTTGGAAGATAAAGTGCATCATTCTTTAAAAATTGACACTGACTTTTGTTTATAATCATTGCAAAACAAACTACGAGTCGAAATTTTCTCATAGGAAATCGAATGAGGAATTTGGTTAAATCAGATAGACTCATAATCATTCAATCAATAATTTTTTACTTTCATGGTTTCCCGAAAATTAGTTTAACATCAATAATATGGTTCCGCATCTTGGTTACTATCAACCTACTTACATTGCATACTTTATTTGATGGATTTATATTCCTAAGAATCATGACTATCCAACCCTAATTCAACTATATTTCATGATTAGGTAATCTAGAACAATTGATCGTGTTTAGATTTCCAGTGAAAATAATTCATTTAGCATTATCTATGCTTTCATCCTCTTGACAAATATTGTTAGAACTGATATATATACATTTTTCATTCGCAGACATATGTTCTATGATGTAATCACTGATCGTATCAACAATCTCATTAGTAGAGATTAGTATAGCAATATCTTTAAAAATATCTGAATTTGAAATTGTGCAGTTTATATTTGTATAAGTACTCTCAACAATTGCCGCTATAGGATCTCCCGTAGATGTAATAAATTGTCATATGGAATATCACATCTAATTGTGCATCTCCAAGATCATACCAGATTTACAAATTATCATCACCTACATGAAGAATTCATTGTGCAAATTTCTACCATATATAACTTTCATTGTAAACAAAATTTCTTGTAGTATATTAGGTTAATCCATCTTAATGACATATTAATACTTCGAGTTCCCTCTTTCCAGTGACATAAGATATTGCAATGTATCACTAACATGGGTAAAAACTAATTTTTTAAGATATGGTCCAATCTTCTTTAAAGATTGACAATGACTTTTTTTTATAGTTATAGTAAAACAAAATGAGAGTATGACTTTTTTCCTCTGAAATCGAATGAGGAATTTGATTAATGCAGACGGGCTCATAATAATTCTACCGATCAAGATTTTCATCCAAAATAATGAGCTTTGTTTTAATGACAAGGTTAAATAATTTTCTGGGATAAGTTTTTTGCAGGTCGAATTCTCGTCACAATCTAGTGGATACCAAATTTAGAATGTGCAGTCCTACCTCTGAGAATGAGTATAGGTTCTATTCCACTAAATGCTACATGCAACACAATATAACTTCTCATATGAAGGGCTAAACATAATGTGTTCTAGATAAATTATTGATAAATGTCTTGTCAGCTCACTACGTAAAGAAAAAAGAATACACCCTCATCAATATCAACTACATATATTATTTTATTATAAACATTTCTCTGCTCATCAATCAATAAAGGTAATAGCTTAGCATTTTTTTTGAGAGTATAACTGAATTTATTATTAAAGCTGGCAAATACCAGGAGATCATTACAACCCTTTCAACACCTTACAACACCATACAACTCAAATCCCGAAAAATATTACAAGTCCCTAACATTATGCTCGAGAGTTTAACAATCTGCAAGCTTCAAACATGCTACAAAAAACAATTCATCTCCACCGCCCCACTAAGACTGGATTACCAGAATAATACAGATGACAAGAAGAGATCCGGCAGAAGACGACCCACATTACCTTGAAGCCAGATTCTATTTCACAGCACACCATCCAACCAGTCTTTGATACTGCTTCACAACTCAATAGCCATCGCTCATACTCTAAATTAGTCTCTGCTCAACACCTCATAACCATCTTAACACCCATCTCATAAGAGCATCATCTCAGAATCATCAGCAGCATTAAGATTGGTACATCAAAAGACATAGCTCATGAACTTGCTACTAAATCACATCTTTCCCGACATTATACTCAAACCAGTGTATCGCAAAAGTAAAAGGACTGAGATCAGGGTTTAAGACAATGGCCATAGAATAAGAAACTAAACAGGCTAAAGAGGGGTGAGGGGTCCTCAACCTTTGGAACAAACAGATATTCAAAGTGAGAGACCAAACTCTCAAAATCTGACAAAATGCCTAGCTTTAAATATGAAGTCCAATCCCCATCATGAAAACAGAACCAAATGAGCCATAACTCAACTCAACTCTCGATACTAAACCGCCCCAACTAGCATATCAAAATCACATCTTTTTTTTATTCTTTTTTTTTCCAGAGATTGTAAATTCATGTCACATTTTTTTAAAAAATGGCATTCATCTTAACACAGCTATTCTAACCAAGATCAGTCAAAAATCCAACCCAATAGATCGCTTACTCACATACTGATGGGAACACTCCCATCTTCAATAAAAAAAAACCAACCCATACCCATTCTGAGAATTCCAAATCCTTGGCATCCCTTACTCCCAACTTTCAACATCGCAAAGAGTTATCATAGAAAGATTTATGCGTCGAAACTGGACATCCCTCCGACCCATGAAAGATTTTTATGGCAAAACAAAAGACAGGCCAGAGGTATAAAGGGCAGGATGTGTGCTGAAGCAAGGTGAGATATTTCCTTAGCTTGCAGAATAAGGCTCACAAGAGGCAAGCTAGAGGTAAAAAGGCTATATGTGTGCTGAAACAAGGTGGGAAATTTCCTTGCTTGCAAAATAAGGCTCACAGGTGGTACGAAGGTAGTGTTGGATTAGATGAGAGCAAACAGAATGATCATAATGCCTTTTTACTTTCCAATCCACTGCATATGAGTAAATGCAAGCTCGGTATGAAATATAAAGCAAGTTCAAGAGTGTCTACCTGATCATCTCGAGGCTTAGCTTGATGTTGCAGACAAACATCTGTCTTCCCTGAAGGTTCAATCACTACTCTCTTTATGTGGGCATACGTCTTCAATACTCTATAGCTTTGTCTCGAACCGCCTAATGAAGATTTCGAACCATCCCATTTCTGAAGCACTCAACGGTCAGCAATTTAGGATATCCTATCAGCACTCCTAACAGAAACATCCTCAGCTTCCCTCGGGTGTATATGTTCGTCGCGGTATGTAATAGGATTCTACAATACTCCATGGCTTTGGCAGCTTTAAGTTACGTCCAGCTTTCAATGATCCGTCCGCAGCAGCAATCATTCAGCAAAAGTAGGTCTCCAAAGAATCCCAACAGCAGTAGTGGCGGCATCAGCAGTAGTCTCGGCAGTATCAAGAGCAGCAGCAACAACAAAATTGGACTCAGCGCAGCCGTAATCTCGGCAGCGTCCCAGCAGAAACAGTAGCAGCAGCAGCAGTAGTCTCTGCAGCATCAAGTGACGGCAGTAGCAACAGCTTCGGCCTCCATAGTCAAGAGCCCCTGCAACGATAACAGCATTAAAAAATCAAAGCATCAGCAGTCTCAGCAACAACCTTAGCTATCTCCTCATTGGTTCTTTCAGTAGAGATAACAACAGCAGTAGCATCTGTCACATTCCAAACCTCAATCTTGCTACGGTAGCCTCTTGTTGATATTTTGAATTCCATCATCCCCTTCATTTTTGAAAATTCATATAAGAATCTACATACAACCAACAATTTACACAACCCCTATATCACACAACAAGGCCCCTAATTCTGTTGTGCCATCTCGACAGGAGTCTCACACCATGGCAATCATCCCTAGTCTATCGAAAGTATCAGAACCATCTTTCCACCAAACCCTCACCAGCTGCACCTTTTTTTGCCCACAAGTCTGCCAATACATTCCTCTCTCTAAGGATATGGGACACCTTGACTACCCCTGCACATTTCATAACAACCATTATTGGATTCAGCTGACTATACAATCTCCATGGGGTTGAGTCCGGTTCGTTAAGCCATTTCACAAGATTTTTGGAGTCGCATTCAAAAATTAGCCTTGGAAGCGGAAAGCCTTGATCGCGAACAAGAGCCTCATAGACCCTACTTATTGCTTTCATCTCGGCTTCCATCAAGTCTGTATAACCAATATAGTCCGAAAGCACGAAAATGACTTCGCCTTTCTCATCCCTGATAACTCCACCTATGCCGGCCTGCCCTGGGTTTCCGATAGACGAACCATCTGTGTTAATTTTCCACCAACCGTTACTAGGACGCTCCCAGACCAGGCTTATGCGTGGCCCCTTTCTTCGACTACCAGCAAGTAAAGTGAGGCAAGCAGGGTATTCCACATCCAGGCTACGAAGGTTAGCTCCTACTCCTCCATAGTAAACTTGCCACCAAGATCCTACCCTCCACTTTATCTCTTCTATAACCTGTTTAACATAAAACGTCAACCCGTTAAACACCACCCCATTCCTCCATTTCCAAACAGCCCAAAGTATAGCCAATCCTGTTAGAACCCACACGACCCTCCTGCCCTTTCCTGGATCCGCTCCAAACCACCACCCAATTAACTCATATGCTGTTCAGATATCGACCACTGCATATCAAACCATCTTACCCCTTGATACCACACCATACTTACCACTTCACACTTACAAAATAAATGTTCGATAGATTCTGGTTCCCTACCACAACACGGACAGGTGGCTAACTGGATTTCCATGCAACCCCTCGATGCCAACAACATTCGAACAGGTAGTGCACCTGTCAAGACTTTCCAAGCTAGCAACTTACCTTCTCTGGGGATTTTATCTTCCACAACCTGTCCCATAATCTTCTCCACTCCCAATCTTCAGACCGACCTGGCCTTGCCCAGCACGAGCTTATGGAAAATATACCATTGGCTTCTTTCCTCCATCTCACTCTGTCTTCCAAAAATCTATTGAGGTTTTGTTGATTGAGTACGAACAAAAACTCTTCCCACACATCAAGTTCCCAATCGAACAAGGGCCTTCTCAGCTCAATATTCTAACTCCATGTAGTCCCACTCCAATTACCGTAATCACAAATCCTGCCACCCTTGTTATCTAATAGTGAAAATATTCTAGGAAACGTCTCTTTTAATAGCTTAGCATAATCCACCTTTACTTCTTCCTTATTATAATATATATCTTCTAGTATCAATAGATGATCTGTTTCAGACGCTAAAGCTTCATTTAGTACCGGCATTCCAGAGAAAATTTTCAAATTTATATAATTTGCAGCAATTAGCCTTTCAATTTCTAACAAAACTAGATTTATATTTGGTCTTCCGTCAATTGTAAATCTGTTAAAATATGGATTAATGAAGTATTTTTTAAAAAATAGATTAAAAAATCAAATTCCTTCTTTATTTACTGATGGATCTATTCGCACCACCAATAACTCTTTATATACCGATTCTTTTATCTAGAATATACTTTACAAAAATAAATTATTTACTCTAAATCAATTATCCATAGAATATGAATTTTCACAATTCTCATAATAATTAGAATTTTTTTGTATTATTTTTAATATAATAAAACATATATAAAATTTATACTATTTAGTATATATTATTTTACAATTAGAATGATATAATTATAAAATATATTTTTTAAGGAGTAGCAACAATACAATTGTATATTACTTTTAATAAACTTTTATACAATTGTATATTACTTTTTGGAGAAGTGACATATTTTTGTAAAAACATGTCCTATATATATACATGAATTAATATATACAATCTTTCATATATTCATTAATGTATCTTTTAATAATATAAATTCCATATATACTATGAATTCCATATAAATTGAAAATTAAATATCTTTTAAAAAGTAAAAATTGGGATTTCATATACACATTATTAGTATATCTTTAATATGAATAAATAAATGGGTTCGGTTACGGTGCAATCATGGAATCCGCAGCACATCAAGGCATCAATTACAACCGTTCATTTACATCCAAGGGTTGTAAATGGAGAAGGGTAAAATTGTCCAAAAAATATATATAATGGTATCGTTGCTGAAATACATATAAGGTTATAAATGGTATATCGCTGAAATATACACAACTCATCGCTAAAATATGTTAGACCACGGAATTGGAGTTGCAACTTTTACGAAATCGCTGAAATGCACATCATCCAGTCGCTGAAAAATACTACAGCACGTCGCTGAAATATATTATAATACGTCGCTGAACTACATAGAAGTCGTTGCTGAAATATGTTAAACGAAAGAAATAGAGTTGCAACTTTACGAAGTCGCTGAAATGCACATTATCAAGTCGCTGAAATATACTATCATACATCGTTGAAATACACAGAAGACGTCGCTGAAAACACTTTGCATGTCGCTGAATTATATTATAGCTTGTCGCTATTAATCAACATATCGCTGAAATGCGCCTAAGCTGTCGCTGAAATGTAATAAACTATATTTGGGAGGAATATATCAAATTTACTATTTTACCCTTCAAGTTGATCTCAACCATTATTTTACAAATTAGATGAATGGCTATGATGTGCCGCAGCACATCATGTCACGGCACCCTAACGGATCCGTAAATAAATATGATGTATAATATACATTTTAATTACATCATTACTAGACCAAAAAATATAACCAAATTGAGACTAAACCTACATAAAATTATCGACATTACAATATGATCGCCACATTGAAACATAAACGCAACATAATTCTTAGTTGTCAGTGCGTATCTCGTCCTAATATTCCTATGGTGGAAAAACTGAAAATGTCTATTCATTCATGGCTAGAGCCTAGAGGTGTCGAAACGGGCCCGGGGGCAAAACGGGCCGGCCCGCGTGGGCCCCCGCATTTTTGCGGGCTTGAACGGGGCGGGCCTAAATGGGGCGGTCTCAAAATATCTAGGCCCAACCTGCCCCACATGCGGGCCGCGGGTTATGCGGGCCGGCCCGCGGGCTTTTTATTTAAATAATTGTACTCCCTCCGTCCCACCAAACATGTCATGTTTGACTTTTTGGCACTGTTCATTGTTCAGCTTTGACTCAATTTTATTATAAGTATTTAATATGAAAAAAATAATCGAGTTGGATCTTGTTAGAATCGTATGATCATGTAGTTTTATAATACATATTTTACATAATTTTTCATTGTATATATTTTGAGATATTAACAAGTGAAAAAGTGCATTGGATTGTGTGCAGAAGTCAAACAAGACAAGTTAAATGGGACAGAGGGAGTATTATTTTTTATTTGTAAAAAAATAAAATTCGGATATATTTTTTAATGTATATATTAAAAATGAAATAAAGAGTTTATAATTGGTATTTATGATTATAAATAAGTAAGTGTGTATTTATTGGCATAATTATTTACTTTAATGTGGGTTTGTTGAATAATTATTTAAAAGAGTTTATGATTATTCCATTTTTAATACTAAATGAGTATATTATATTTTGCAAAATATAATATGTGTGACAAAAGTTTTATAATTAATGATTGAATTGATTAAAATTTTAGGTCTTACAGATGAAGTCTTTGCTAGAGTTGTATTAGTATGACTGTCTAAGTATAATTCATTAATTCTATATTATATTAGGTAAGACTGTCTTGACATAATTCACTAAATTTTGTATTTTATTAGGTAAGATTATATGGGCATAATTCATTAATTTATATTTTAAAAAATAAAAACTTATCTGCACTCATATTTTTTAATAAATAGAATAATAAGGAGTTTTAAACTTAAAAATTTGATACCCAAAAAATTAATGAACATGGAAATATTAGAAGAGACAGATAATTTGTATTAAGATAATTCAATATGCAATCAATTCAATAATTTAAATGTTTCATGACATTATGCTAAACATTCATACTAAAGAATAATAAATTCAATCGATGCACAACGTTAAAAAAAATGAAAGCCCGCAGGTAGGCCTGCCCCGCCGCGGGTTGAGCCCGTTGAGGCCCGCATCTAAATGAGCCTCTAAAAGTTGAGTCCGCCCCGCATTTTTTACCTTGCGGGGCGGGCCGACCCAACGGGCTAGGCCCATTTTGACAGGTCTATTCATGGCAGAATAATTCTATGTGTAAAAACTCAAAATTTATAAATAAATAATAAATGCAGCAATAAAATTAAAATAAATAAAATAAAATAAAAAATAATAAAATCTAAAATAGATAAAATAAAAATACAAAATAATAAAATTCAAAATAAATAAAATAAAAATAAAAATTTTAAAATTAATCTTTCAAATTTTTTTAAGAGTGAATAAATCTCTAATGAAAAAATAAATAAACACGAAAATCTAAAAATAGTAAACTAAAAAATACAAAATAATATAGATAAAATAAAAAATACGTAATTTTAAATTTAAAATCTTTCAAATATATTCAAAAGTAAAGATTGTGGGAATTCCATATAAATTGAAAATTTCTATATTTCAAAAACTGAAAAAAATAAAGAATAAATAAATAAATGCGAAAATCTAAAATTAATAGATTAAAAAAAATTTAAGATGTGAGATCCTTGATGAGTTCTATGGAGGGTTGTGTGCTTCGTCATGTTTACAGGGAAGGTAATCAAGTTGCTGATGGTCTTGCTCGGAAGGCGGTGTGCTTAGAAGACTTCTTCACTGTGTGGGCTTACCCTCCGGATGACATCCGTCATCTCGTTGATCAAGATGCAGCGGGCTCTTCATTCGGCCATTTGATGTAATTGTCGTTCTGTTTCTTCTTTCTTTCTCTTTTTTTATTTCCTTTGCTCGCCTTCTCAGGCTGTTTCACAAAAAAAAATGTAAAAATTTATAAAAGTTATAAATTTGAAATGAAGACACCACATTAAAGATATGATGTGTTGTTCACTAATGCTTTAAAAAGATAATTTTAAATTATCTTTTTAAATGAATCGGGTACTCTTAAGCGAATATGTTGAGATTAATTTTTTGAAGTATTGGTGGACACTATTAGTCTATTACAATAACTTTTGCTAAAATATGTTTTACAATAGAAAAGCCTCGAACATAATACCCTTTTGCTTAAAACTATCCAATAACTAAAGTTCGAATTAATTATGGTTAAAACAAATAATGTACTTCATTCGATTTCTGGTAGGGTTGCTTTGCATCGAAGAAAGTGTACTTTGAGGATATCTCAGATCCATGAATTTATAACAAAAGAAATACTATAAAATTACTCGAGAAGACTTTTGCTCGATAAAGCAATTAATATAAAGGCTGCTTTTAGGAAAACACCTTAGCATTTAGGATCCGTTCTGCTCGTGGAGATATGTGGCTGCGGACTGTGCCTCTGAGCTGAAGCATAGGAGCTACAACTATCAGTTTTTGCATAAATGTTTGATAGAAGTAGTTGTAGTTATCGTAAATTATAATTTGAAGAAAAAATTAATTAAATTGGAAAGTATCTTTTGAAAGCTCAGAAAAGGTACAGCGTTGCTTGTAATTGTAGAGATTTTCAGAGCTGCAATTCACAGCTAAAGCCTTCAAAAGTTAGTGTGCAGAACGGGGCTATTGTTTTGATATAAATCTAAAGTTGCGTGCAATACATACCTTAGTGCTTAGCTTTTATAATATAGTATACTAAAAATAATTTAAAACCTTATATAAAGTGAATAGAAGTATTATTTTAAGTAACCATTAAATTTTAACCTAACTCCAAACTCTAAACATTCATCTCTCACATTTAGCTTTTCAAACTTCAAACTCCAAACTTTAAATTTTAATTCTGTCACCAAACACCATTACTCAAAACTATCTCAATCTAAAACTATTTTTCACAACTAATCCAAACTCCAAATTATAAACTCTGATTATTTCTCAAACATAGTCATAGAATGCGTTTCGTTCCAAACACTAGCATTTAATTTATTTTAGGTGGATACCGATCTGTCCATGCCTCATTGAGCCCAGGACTAATCCATCAAAGCATAATTCACACAAAATCTCAAGCCCGAGACATTTGCTTAAACTATTAGAGACACATACCACTCACACCAACTGCGTTTGATACTAGCATTTAACTTTTAAATACTCAAAATACTATAAATAGTAAATATGTTGTGCTCTAATCTAAACTCTACAATTCGTAGCTTTTAGGTTTCTAATTGAAAACTCTAATACCACACACTAAAGTCTAAAATTATTTCAATTTTAATTATTTCTCAACTGTTATAGAAATAACTATCTTTATTTATGTATGTGTACAATAAAATGGTATATGGCTTATTAGCTTGTGTTTATAGTGGAAGTATTGTAATGGAAATTGGGATTAAATGATGAAAGAAAAGAAGTTTAAAGGTGGGATAATAAAATGGATAAATTGTAATAATTATGGCTATGAGATGAAAATGATTTTATTGCTTGTACACTTTTGGTTGCAAATTACACATATTTATAGTGCTCATGTATTGCATTAAATTTAAAAGATAGAGAAATAAATATGCAAATTAACTTGCACTTGAGTGTAAGACTTAACATCTTCACATGCATAGCAATAGACATTCACATGTAAGATATAGGTACTCACATGCATAATACTCCCCCTTGAATGTCGTCAATACGAAGAATATGCCTCGTTAAAACCTTACTTGGAAAAAACCCAGTGGGAAAAAATCCAAGTGAAGGAAAAAGAGTACAGTATTCTTGTATCAGATGCTCCCCCTGATTTGGACATCATTTTAAATCTCGAAGCCGGCGCATTCCAATTTTCTTCACGAGCTTCTCGAATGTTGCAGTCGGCAATGCCTTGGTAAATAGATCCGCTAAATTATTTTCTGATCGAATTTGTTGCACATCGACTTCACCATTCTTTTGAAGATCATGAGTGTAGAAGAATTTTGGTGAAATATGCTTCGTTCTATCTCCTTTGATATAACCCCCTTTCAACTGGGCTACACAAGCCGAATTATCTTCAAATAAAATTGTTGGGGGCATTTGTGGTTCAATGATTAAACCACAACTCTTCAATATATGTTGAGTCATTGACCTCAACCAAACACATTCTCGACTTGCTTCATGGATTGCTAATATTTCGGCATGATTAGAAGAAGTAGCAGTTAGAGTCTGCTTCATTGACCTCCAAGAGATAGCAGTTCCACCACACGTGAAGATATAGCCTGTTTGAGATTTGGCTTTATGTGGGTCTGATAAATAACCGGCATCGGCATAGCCAATTAACTCATGTCGAGAGTCTTTTGGGTAAAATAACCCAAGATCAATTGTTCCTTGGAGATAGCGAAAAACATGCTTTATGCCTTTCCAATGTCGTTGAGTAGGGCAAGAGCTGAATCTTGCGAGTAGATTGACTGCAAACGCGATATCAGGTCGCGTGCTGTTTGCAAGATACATTAACGCACCAATTGCGCTTAAATATGGAATTTCTGGGCCAAGTTGCTCTTCATTATCTTCTTTTGGCCTAAATGGATCCTTTGCTGGATCAAGTGCCCGAACGACCATTGGATTATTTAGCGGATGAGCATAATCCATTCGAAATTGCTTTAATACCTTTTGGGTATAAGCTGATTGATGAACAAATATGCCCATTTCCAAATGCTCAATTTGTAGGCCAAGGCAAAATTTCGTTTTCCCGAAATCTTTGATTTCAAACTCCTTTTTCAGATATTCGACCGCCTTTTTCAACTCTTCAGGAGTTCCAATTAGATTTAAATCGTCAACATAGACTGCGACGATCACAAATTCTGACCCATTTTTCTTTATAAATACACAAGGGCTGATCGGGTCATTTGTATAGCATTCCTTTATCAAACTTTCACTGAGGCGGTTGTACCACATTCGGCCAGATTGCTTGAGCCCATACAACGATTTTTGCAATTTGATGGAATAATTTTCTCTGGGTTTTGAGTTGCAAGACTCAGGTAATTTAAACCCTTCAGGTATTTTCATATAAATATCATTTTCCAATGAGCCATATAAATATGCAGTAACAACATCCATCAGCCTCATTTCGAGATTTTCTCGTACTGCTAGACTCATTAGATACCTGAATGTTATTCCATCCATAACTGGGGAATATGTTTCCTCAAAATCAATTCCCGGTCGTTGTGAAAAACCTTGGGCTACAAGCCTTGCCTTATATTTGGCAATTTCATTATTTTCATTTCTTTTTCTCACAAACACCCATCTGTAGCCAACAGGCTTCACATTTTTTGGTGTTTGGACAATAGGGCCGAATACTTTTCGTTTATTCAGTGAATCTAGTTCAGACTGAATCGCATCTTTCCATTTTGGCCAATCATTTCTTTTCCGACATTCTTCAACTGATCTTGGTTCAGGATCCTCGTTATTTTCCATTACATCAAGTGCAACGTTGTATGCAAAGGCATTATCAACGTTTGTTTCTTTTCGGTTCCAACATTTCCCAGTATTGATATAATTGAAAGAAGTTTCAATAACTTCATTTTCTTCTGGGTGAATATTTTCAGGTTCAACCTTTTCGGGGGTTGAATCAATTTCTCCTTCGGGAGTATCATCTGTGATTGATTTATCACCCATATGGATAATTTTCTTCTTTCGTGGATTTTTATCCTTGGAACCCAAAGGCCTACCACGCTTCAGGCGTGCAGTAGGTTCATTTGCACTTGGAATTTGCCCTTCTGGGACATTTATATTGGCTGGTGCATTTGCTGCATCATTTATATATGATTTTGTGACTTTAGCAGCATCATTAAAAGCATCGGGTAATTGATTTGCAATTCCCTGCAAATGCACAATTCTTTGAACTTCAAGTTCGCATTGCCTTGTACGAGGATCAAGGAAATCAAATGGACTTTGCCAAGATATTTCCTTTTTCAGTTGATCATTTCCTCCCCCTAATGTCGGGAATTGAGTTTCATCAAAATGACAGTCTGCAAATCTTGCAGTAAATAAATCACCCGTTTTTGGCTCAAGATATTTAATAATCGAGGGTGATTCATACCCGACATATATGCCCAACCTTCTTTGAGGTCCCATTTTTGTTCGTTGTGGTGGCGCAATCGGTACATAAACCGCACACCCAAAAATTCGCAAGTGGGATATATTGGGCTCCTTTCCAAACACAATTTGTGTAGGGGAGTAGCTATGATAGCTTGTCGGCCTTATTTTCACAAGTGCGGCTGCATGCAATATAGCATGTCCCCATGCAGAAACAGGGAGTTTTGATTTCATTAACAAGGGTCTTGCAATTAATTGCAATCGCTTAATAAATGATTCTGCCAGACCATTTTGCGTGTGCACATGAGGCACAGGATGTTCAACAGTAATTCCAACCGACATGCAGAAATCATCAAATGCATGTGATGTATATTCTCCAGCATTATCAAGGCGTATTTTCTTTATCGGATGATCTGGAAACTGTGCTCGCAATTTTATAATTTGTGCAAGTAATCTTGCGAATGCCAAATTGCGAGTTGATAATAAACAAACGTGTGACCAGCGTGATGACGCATCAATTAATACCATAAGGTACTTGAAAGGTCCACACGGTGGATCAATAGGTCCACATATATCGCCTTGAATTCTTTCTAGGAATGTAGGGGATTCAATTCCCACTTTTACTGGAGATGGTCTGGTTATCAATTTCCCTTGTGAACAGGCTGCACAATTGAACTCATTTGGGTTCAATATCATTTGCCTTTTCAATGTATGGCCATTTGAATTTTCAATAATTCGCCTCAGCATTACACTGCCAGGATGCCCAAGTCTATCGTGCCAGGTAATAAATTCACTAGTAGCTTTCAAGCCTACTAGGTTATGTATTTCTGCGGCACATATTTTTGTATAGTATAAGCCAGAGGAGTAACATGGCAATTTTTCATTCACAAATTTTTTGCCATTTTCAATTCGAGTTATCAAAAGATACTCGTGATCTGCCTCTTTTGAAGTTTCAATGTGATATCCATTTTTTCGAATATCATTGAAGCTCAGTAAATTTCTTCGAGCTTTGCATGAGAACAAGGCATTTTCAATTGCCATTTTTGTCCCTTCAGGGAGAAATATAACAGCTCTACCGGAGCCTTCAATGCATTTTGCATTACCGCTTATAGTTTTCACTGCGGTCTTTTCCAATTTTAAATTGGAGAAATAGCTTTTGCTTTTGAAAATGCTATGCGTTGTTGCACTGTCAATGAGGCAGATATCATCTCCGACTTTTGAATTTCCAGCATCCATTTCTTTACAAGAATATAAGAATGTTATTAAACATCAGCAATATAAATATTATTAATGCAAGCATATTTATATTATACATGGATAATAAAAGGGAAGTACAAGATATCATTATTTATATTAAACAGGAATTATAAAAGACAAGTAAAATATATATATAGCTATATATTATTTAGTAACAGTATCTGGCTCAATAAAATCATCAGCTTCCAGGTGCGTGATATTATCATTTAATATATCATCATAAGTATCATCGTGGGCATTATGGTGTGCTTCAACACCTGATCTTTCTTTTCGTTTCGAGGCCTGATACAGTTCAGCTAAGTGTTTAGCTGTGTGGCATGTTTGAGCCACATGGCCTTTAATTCCACAACGATCACAAATTTCATCATTTTGTTTATGCTTTCTTGCATAATTTCTTTGTTGTGGTTTGTAAGGCCTTCTGGTATCATATCTGCGATTTTGCTCAAATCGAGGCTTATTTCGATAATTATTTTGACGAGATGATTCACCTCTGCCTCGATTGTGATACCGATTTTGGCCACGATCATCATTTTGATTTTTAAAGTGCCCACGATCACGCACATATTTCGATGATTGAGCCGCGTTCACCTCGGGGAACGGTTTTGCACCTGCGGGCCTAGATTCATGATTTCTCAACAACAATAGGCTGTTTTGTTCAGCCAATAATAAGCAGGTGATAAGATCAGAATATCTCTGAAAACCTTTTTGACGGTATGTCTCACTCAATACTGTGTTTTTAGCATGAAACGTAGAATACGTTTTTTCAAGCATTTCTGCTTCAGATATCTTTTGCCCACATAATTGCAATTGGGCCGTAATTTTGAACACAGTGGAATTATATTCCCGGACTGTTTTAAAATCCTGAAGTCTCAGGTTTGTCCAGTCATCAAGGGCTTTTGGAAGCACCGTCTTTTTAAGATTATCATATCTTTCTTTCAGCTTTTCCCACAATGCCAGTGGGGATTCCACAGTCACGTACTCCATTTTAAGTGCCTCTTCGATATGATGGCACAAGAAAATCATGGCTTTTGCCTGATTTTGATGGCTGGGATTTTTGCCTTCAGCAATAGTATCTTCCAGACCCATTGAAGTAAGATGCATTTTTACATCTCGGGCCCAGGACATATAATTGCTTCCTTCAACGGTTAAGGGAGCAAATTCCTGCTTTGCAAGGTTAGCCATAATCTTATTGAAAGTTTAGAAATAAGAGATTATACCTCAAATGATAATCTGGACAGAGTCTCCTCGTGCTGATAACGTGTTATAGAAATAACTATCTTTATTTATGTATGTGTACAATAAAATGGTATATGGCTTATTAGCTTGTGTTTATAGTGGAAGTATTGTAATGGAAATTGGGATTAAATGATGAAAGAAAAGAAGTTTAAAGGTGGGATAATAAAATGGATAAATTGTAATAATTATGGCTATGAGATGAAAATGATTTTATTGCTTGTACACTTTTGGTTGCAAATTACACATATTTATAGTGCTCATGTATTGCATTAAATTTAAAAGATAGAGAAATAAATATGCAAATTAACTTGCACTTGAGTGTAAGACTTAACATCTTCACATGCATAGCAATAGACATTCACATGTAAGATATAGGTACTCACATGCATAATATCAACAATATTCATAGTTAAATCTATTAGTTATAAGATTGGGGTTTAAAATACGTATTAGGACGTGCCGTTTAATTAATATGGTATCATAACTATAATTAATTAAGCGGCCGAACAAAACAATAAATGAAAATGAAGACACAAAATACGAATCAATTATTTTTGTCTCATTTGGCCTGAATCCACTTATAATCCACGCAACCGTAAATGGATGTAAAAATTAGGAATCCACTTATGTAATAGAGTAGATCCACTAAAGTCTTGAGCAGCGGTGTAGGATCAAATCCCAAGGACAGTAAGTCTTTTCTTTCTTAGGAAGGAAAGTCTTCCAACTCTCAACGAATTCCTAGAATTCCTAGAATTTTCGGAAATAAAAGGGGCAAAAAAACTCTATGGGAAGATGGTGGTTTAATTCGATGTCGTTTAAGGAGTTAGAATATAGGTATGGGATAAAGAAATCAACGGCCAATCCTGGTCCTATTGAAAATACTAGTGAAAGTGAAGATTCGAATAGAAAATGTAGGGCTGAGGACGGGTTTTTAGGGTTAGCTCACCCTCGCGGGATTGCGACCCTTTGTCCCGGCCATTGTAGCACGTGTGTCGCCCAACTAGCTATTAGTTGAGAATGCTTCAGGTAATCTTTTCTATTAGATTTGAATTGGAAGCCGACCTTTCTTCTTAGCGGGGGAAGCATTTATAAGAAGAAAACCTTTCCAACTAGTAGCATGCTATCGAAGGCCTATACATATAACGTATAGTAGATAGTCACAGTCGCACAATAGCCATTCACCCCCAGGTAGGGTACGGTCAGCCACTTCCACACACTACCCGAAATATTAATTAACCTACCCTTCTCTACCTATTATGATCATCATAATGGCTATGCATTTGATTATTTGAATTCCATTAATAACATGTACAATATGAAGGAACCACATCATGTTGCAGTAGCTGCAAACTACACTGAAAATAACTAAAATTTTGATTCTCACGTTATTTATCTCAATTGCTTCTCAAGACATCGGGATATAATTGACGGAAATATGCTCTCTCAACCAGACGCGTCTCCGAACGCCCCACCGGAAAACTTTGTTTTCACTGGAGACCCCAAACCTCCAGAAGTTCCCAAAGCTTCCTTTAGAGACATGGTTCTAAAAGGGAAGGATGTTGTTCCTCCTCCTCTGTTGAAGGAACAAGATGACAGTCTTGTAACTTTGGACTACATTGATGGGGATAGGCTAAAGCCAAGGATTACCTTGGCACCTGAGCTTAAGGAAAGGTTGTGCAAACCTTGTGAGGATGCCTTGATTATATCTAGAGTTGTCAAAATGGGCTTGGCCCGTTGGGCCAGCCCGCCCCGCCTCCCAAAAGGGTGGGTTGGGCTGAAAAAATAAAGGCCCGTTTGAAAGCGGGCCTAAATGGGCTAGCCCGCTTGAACCCACCGTTCGCTTGGGCTGGCCCGCGGCGGGTGCGGGCCAGCCCGCGGGCTAAGCCAAAATTTTAATTTACTTAATTTTTTGTTAAATTTGTTATAAAAATCTAAATAACATATGTATTTGTAACAATATTGATTAGTTGAATATTATTTGAATTCATATATTTTAATTTGATATTAGTTAATATAATTCAATTTATAATTTTTTTAAGTATAAATTGAATTATATTAACTTTAACTAAATTAAATTAGAATAATTTTAAAGCTCACTTTATATGACATGAGCTACTTAACATTATTTTTTCAACTAATTTTTTTCAAAAAGAATACTATACAAAATTAAACTAAATCATTTTAAATTTTATAAAAAAATATTATTTAATTAAAAATTAGTTAATGTATTTAATTTTGGATAAATAACAATATTATACAATTTATTATATAATTAAAATTTAATTTATTAATTAAATAAAAAACCGCGGGCTAGCCCGCCTGGCCCGCAACCCGCCGGTGGGTTGGTCTGGGCCGAGGTTATTTTAGCCCGCCCCGCCGTGGGCCCAGCCCGCCTAAGCCCGCAAAATGGTGGGCTGGAGTGGGCTTGGCCCGTGTCGCCCCGCCAGCCCGTCTTGACACCTCTAATTATATCCTTGCTGGGTAAAAGAATCGGTTATAAAGCCTTGCTGGAGAAACTCCTCAAACTTTGGAGAGTTCAAGGACGCATGGAGATGATAGACATGGACCAAGGTTTCTATTTGGTTAAATTTGATAGAGAAGAGGACCGCACAAGGATCATCAATGGAGGGCCATGGATGGTGTATGATAGTTATCTAACACTGTCACCATGGAAGCCAAATTTTTCAGCGGCCGCGGAGACCCCCTGCAAAACGCTGGTGTGGGCGCGGTTTCCGGGATTATGCTTTGAGATGTATGACGAAATGCTCATCACCAAGATGGCCTCGGCCTTGGGCACACTGGCGAGAGTCAACGACATGACGAAACACATCAACAGAGGCAAGTATGCCCGTGTCTGCGTTGAGATTGACCTCAGGCTACCCCTAGTTTCTAGCATTCTCGTGGGAGATTATTGGCAGAAAGTAGCATACGAAGGGCTTCATCTGCTCTGTACCAAGTGCCACAGGTATGGCCATGGAAGCACGACCTGTAGTAATCGGCCGGTGAATGAGGGAGTAGAGCCTACAGAGGTGGACGCCGGAGCAAGTTCCCAGCCGGAATTGGGAAGGGAAAAGGGGCTGTCAACCATGGAGGTACAGAAGATTGACTTTGCCAAAAGTGTGGTAAGTGACAAAAAGGACTTTTCAGGCTATAAAGCTGATAGTGAGGCTGGGAGTCACCATAAGAGTAAGGCAACAGAAGTGAGTTTGGGAAAGATACCAGGGGCACACCCGATTAGGGAAAGTAAGGGAGGCAGCTCTGGAAAGTTGGTACCCCTTGGAGAACACGTGAGCTCTAATATACTGCCTGACCAACCTCAAGGCGGTGAATGGATTAAGGTTGTCCGGAAAAAACCTAATGGGCCTAGAAAGGGGATAGGACAAGAAAACAGACCGGCTAGCAATTTGTTTGGGCCTAGCCAAAGGAAAGGGAAACAAAATGTCTTTGGGCCTATGAACTTCCAAAATTCTGTTGGGGGCTTTAGGCCCAATCGAAGGGCCACCCACATTGATAAGTCTGGCAAGAAGGGAGGTAAGGTATTTGGGGAAACAGCGATAAGGTATGCGACCAATGTGGAAGGAAATGTCTTGGGGAAGGAGACAGCGTCGGAAGAAAATTCCCAAGGGGAAAGAGAAGGCAAGGGCAAGCGCCCACGACACTCAGATGCCCCTTCTTCGGGGGTAGCGGACATTGAACAAATATTGGGAACTAAATGTGGAGGCAGCAGCAATGGAGGTGGAATTCCCAATAAATTGGAAACGAGTGGAAAGGAAGCCACATCCTTTGGAGCAATTGGAAAAGATGTGGTTGCCATGGACACGACCGAGGATCCGGTGGGGAGTAAAGAGGACGAACTTTATGAATCTCTTCCTGAAGATTCATCGGAGCTGTCGGGTGAAGAATCGGCCATGGAGGAAGGTGAAGGGGAGGGTACAGATGAATTCATGGAGCCTAATTGAGGTATGGTGGGGATCCATTTATTTATCAATTTGTTTATGGATTACAACCATTTTAAGTGTATAGCATGGAATGTGGGGGGTATGGTCGGATTACATACTAGGAGAATGATCAAGGATATTGTGAGTAGGCTCTCGCCAGAATTATTGTGTTTGTACGAACCTCAATCTACTTTTGCTGGTACGGATAACTTCTTGTTCCAGTTGGGGTATAAGTAGGTGTGTATTCAGGAGGCTCAGGGCAAGGCGGGATGAATTTGGATCCTTGCCAAACTGAGTTCTAAAGGTCATATTAACATCCTCGATCAGAGGGATAGAATGATCACATTAGAATTGAATAATGGTAATACTAGGTGGTTCCTTACGGCGATGTATGCGGCTCCGCAATACTCAGCCCGCAGGGATAATTGGAAGGACCTTATTGATCTAGGTCGTCTTGTGGAAGGGGCTTGGGCAGTAGTTGGGGACTGGAATCAAATTCTTTTGTCGAATGAGGTCAAAGGAGGGCTTCATAACGCTAAGAGAGCAGAGGAGCTTGGAGACACTCTTAACGAGTGTGGCCTTTCCACTATCAATACGCAGGGGGGTTTGTATACTTGGTCTAGGCCAAAGGGGGATCTTGGAAGAATTTACAAAAGGCTAGACCGTGGCGTGAGTACTTTGGACTGGGTGGATTTATTTCCCTATGGCTATGTGCAAGTTTTACAAGGCATAGGGTCGGATCATCTGCCTTTGCTACTATCCTGTGGCCCTCCTCTATCACGGAGTTTGAATAAACCCTTTAGGTGGGAGGCCGCGTGGGCGGAAAGTAAGGATTATTCGAAGCTCATGGATGAGACTTGGGAGAGCACCAACGCAGCCATTAATCAGCGGCTGAAGCGGGTGCAAAAAGCTTCAGTGGAATTCCAAAAAACCCATGGGGGGAATTTTAAATGGAGAAATGTGAAAATTATTAAAAGACTGGAAGCGTTGGCCAAAGCCTTGGAGCGGGTGGATTCAGTGAGATTGCTACTCCTAGAGGAGGAACTTAAGCAGGAGCTGGACACGGTTTTAAAGCAAGAAGAATTGTATTGGTACCAACGGGCCAGGGATAAATGGGTGCGTTTGGGGGATAGGAATACGGCTTATTTCCACGCGCGGGCCAAATCTAAGGGCCACCGGAACAAGGTTCACGGTCTATTCCTGGATAGTGGGGAGTGGTGTGAGGAGGAGGAAAAACTAAGCAGCTCTGTTATAGATTATTACAAAGAGCTTTATTCTAGCCCTACCTCGGATCTGGATCAGCGGATTGCTAATAGTAATTGGGAGGAGCTTCCTCCAGCCTTTTCTAATATCCCAAATGATGAATATGAGTACATGGCCAGAAGTTTAACCAAAGAGGAATTAGGAACGGTGGTGACGAGCCTTAAAGGGTTTTCAGCCCCGGGGCCGGACGGGTTTCCCGGTATATTTTTCAAGACTTTTTGGCCTACAGTGGGGGATTCTGTCCACCAGTGGGTTAAAGAGGCTTTTGATACAGGGAGGTTTGATCAGGAATTGGCCAAAGCTCACATATGTCTAATTCCCAAGACTGTCGCACCCATGAGGCTCAAGGATTTCCGGCCCATTACACTCTGCAACGTGGTGTATAAAATTCTCACCAAAGTTCTTGTGGAAAGGATTAGGCCAACGTTGCAAAATCTCATTTCTAGTCACCAAACCGCTTTTTTGCCGGGGAGAGGTACGGTGGATAATGCAATCACCTTACAAGAATTACTGGGCCAACTGTCAAGTGCCCGCAACCGGGCTCATGCGGTGTTATTAAAGATCGATGTGGCCAAGGCCTATGACAACGTGTATTGGGACTATTTGGAGCTTTGCTTAAGGGAATTGGGGCTGCCAAACAATATTACTCAACTTATCATGTATTGTGTCTCTTCTCCAACATACTCTGTGTTATGGAAAGGGAACGCTTTGCAAGAGATTAGGCCAGGCAAAGGCCTGCGACAAGGGGACCCTATTTCTCCCTACCTCTTCCTCATTGTAATGGATAAGCCGTCTCTCCTCATTCAACAGCAGGTTAGGACAGGCAATTGGAAACCAGTAAAGATCAACGGGTTAAGCGAAGGGATATCCCATTTGATTTTTGCGGACGACTTAATTCTTGGTGCCATGGCAGATAAAGTCAGCGTGAAGACCATCCTACAGACCCTGGAGAAGTTTGCAGTGGTATCTGGGCTTCAACTTAATCCCTCAAAATCATCTATATATATTGCCAAGTCTGTGGGGCAGGAAGAGAGGAAATGGATTCTGGATTATCTCAATATCGAAGCAGTGGAGTATTTTGAGTCCTACTTGGGATTTCCTATGATCAAAGGGAAATACAAGTGTAAAGACTTTGCCTATTTATTAGATAAAATGGATGCTAGAACTGAAGGCTGGGCAGCCAAATTTCTGAACAAAGCGGGAAGGCTCTCACTTTGTAGATCCGTTATGGCAGCGATCCCCACCTACACGATGCAATTACATTGGTTACCGGAGGCCGTCTGTGATGCAATTGATAGAAGGGTGAACAAATTTTTATGGAAAGATAGGAGTGGGAAAGGTCTATACTTGGTTAAGTGGGACACTATAACCAATTGCAAGGCTGCGGGTGGCTTGGGTATTAGGAAAGCTCGGTCTATGAATGTAGCCCTTCTAGGGAAGCTTATTTGGGGAGTCATTCACTCACCGGATAAACCTTGGGTCCAACTATTGAAAGGGGACAGTCCTTGCATGGATAATATGTTCAGGATGGGCAAGAGCTCTAATTCTAAATTGAGAAGAGCCATGATGAAGACATACCAATACATCCGAGAGGGTTTCAAGCTCAGAATAGGAAATGGCGAGTCATCTCTATGGTTTTCTAAATGGTGGAAAGGAGAACAGCTGGGGCCTTTAATCCCTTATGTTGCTACACAGGACATGGACCTAAAAATCAGAAATATCATATCTAATGGTGCCTGGGATTGGAAGGGGGTTTATTCCCCAGTGCCTGAACAAGTTGTGAAGGAGATCTCATCTTCCCACCACCTGTTTTGCATGAGCATGTGCCGGACTTATGGATTTGGAAAGAATCCAGGACTGGGAAATACACTGTTTCGTCCGCCTACAAGCTTATTAACCCTTCCAATGTTGATAATGTAGGTTGGAAGTGGATGTGGAGAATGTCTATTCCGGAAAAAATTGGCTTCCTTTTATGGTCGATGAGCCATGACTCCCTGCCCCTCAACCATACAAGATACCGGAGAAATTTGGCCACTTCACCTTTGTGCGTTATATGTGGTGACAAAGAAGAAAGATGGAGCCATTGTTTTTTCACTTGTCCGTGGGCACAACAGGTGTGGAAGGCACTTAAGGTTGGGATCCCGCCAACATGTGACTTAATTTGTAAACATGAGATACGAGAGTTTCTGTTTGCTCTCTTCACAGAATACGGTCACACGATGGCAGCAGCTATGTGGACTATTTGGCTTGAAAGGAACGCACGGGTTTTTAGGGGGGAAGCGAAACCCTTGGGAGTCTTGCTTAGGGATATCAGACGGACGGCCTGGGACATGAATAGGGCCAGTAAACCTAGACGTGGTATTCTGGGAAGAGCGAGGACCATATATTAGAACTTCAACAGGGCTGCAGACACCATTATTCATGTGGATGGGAGCTCTATGGGGAACCCCGGGATAGCTGGTTTCGGTTTTGTGGTTCGGGACAACAAAGGGGTTTGGATTGGTGGTGGCTGCGGTCAGATGGGCTTCACGAATATTGCATCGGCAGAGATGGCAGCTTTGTGGAAGGGGCTGGAATATGCAGCAGGTCTGGGGATTCAAAGTGTCACTTGCTACTCCGATTCGACTGACACCATTGATGACGTCAAGAACAGCAGCTCCTATCATCCTCTTGCTTCGTGGATTAGGAAGATACGGGAGGTCAAGAAACGCTTTGTGAGTTGCATCATTCATCACATTCCCCGGGAAGGCAACATGGTAGCGGATAGATTGGCGCGTCATGGCGCATCGGTGGAGGAATTCTACACTTCTTGGGCGTTCCCGCCCGACTTCGTGGTGGGGATTTTGGAGCAGGACGCGGCAGGCGAGGGCGCTCTCAGGCCCTTGGCTTGATGGTGCTGTGTCGTGTGTGTTTTCTGTCTGTTTCTGTTTTGGTTGTTTTTGTTAATTTTTCTTCATTTTGATGTTTACTTGTTCTCTGGCCATTGGCTCATCAAAAAAAAAAAAAATTGCTTCTCAAGAAAGAAGATACAACGGTTCATAACTACACAGCCATCAACGTTTTTGTGCCATTAAAACAAATTTGCACAATACATTCATGATCAACATTACAAACTTTGTATCTGTTCGATGCAAAGCCACGGTATAAATGGCAACATCATGCACCGACAACATTGCCATTGTTTACCAAAATGCTGAATTCTTTATTACATTGTCCAAGAAAATAAAGCTCAAAATTATATACCATATTATCTAGAAAGTACGAAACATTTATCTCACATATGGCCATGAATGCTGAATGAAAAAAGTTTTCTATGTGATACTGCAACTTCACTTGGACTAGAAATGATAAAAACTTACAGCAGCGGGAAGGAAGATTCCACGAGTTAGCAGAATGTTTCCAGCAACTATTACTCTGTGTGAAAATTTGAACTACCAAAAGTATCGGTAGAGATGGATGCTTTCCCCTTTTGATCTTTCAAGGAAAGAATTATCCTCTGCTTCCCTTTGTAAGAGGCTGTATTGTAAATGAATCTTTAAACTCATGGCCTACTGGTTCTTTTTTATCTTCAACTTTGAAGCTGAAGTAGAAGGGGCTTTGCGATCTTGGTTAGAAGAAGCCCTAAGTATGAACAGCAGTGTCTCAACCAGCATGGCGCCAACCAAACCGAGGATGCCCCCAGCAGCATTCTGTTCAATAAGGATTAGCAGTTTTAATTGCCATTGATATACGATAAGTAATCACACAATAGTATGTTAAAAATTATTAGCTCAATAATGTGTAATACTAATACTTGAGGTTGGGTGCAAGGGGGATGTGTTATGTTCCTTTTCGGTTATTAAATCTATGGGGGCAAAGTGAGGAATATTTTCTGAGAAAGTTACCATAGCTGGACTGTGGTTAAACAAGGCTCTGAATGAAAAATATCCAACCAAGTATCCGGTAAACATTGTAACCACCACATGTAATCCTGCAAACACAATGACAGCAATGGTGGACTTGAGCCTTTTGCCAGAAATGTATAACACATTGATACACCACAGATACACGCAAAGGTGTGATCAAAAGCAACCTGAGAACATGCAACTATGAAGTCTTCAAATAGATACACATATTTATATTTAAATCCAATGTACATAACTAGTCCAACTATGTTGCCATCTTCTCAGCTACCAGTCCCAAGTCCACACTCACAGATAGTCTTCAAATAGATATACCTTTTTGGGTTAACAATGACTTAAATTTTCAAAAATTTTTATACTTATACGCAGACCACCTTACCCAAAAGCTTTAATTTGATGGGGAAATGGCTCCCATCATAATATCACTTTTGATTCCTTTAATGACCCCCCGCCCAAAAAAAAAAAATCATTTTACAGTGCTTACATGCAACACGAATTTTACAAATGGTTGGTGGTGGTGGAGATCCTAATCATGGACTTTCCACTCTGATACCATATTAAATAACTATAACTATGTTACTTAAAAGCTTAACTGGAAGAGAGATACAACACTTCATATTTAACCCTATTAATACCTCCAACAATGCTAAAATCGAATTCCTATTTTTGCAGTATTTCAAATATTTGACCATGTCAAATCCCACTTGGATAGATACTATCAGACAATATCCTCCATAATATAATGCCATAAATTCCTATCTGCTCTGTTAATTCCAGAACAGAGATTAAGTTTAACGTAGATCGAACATATGCACATAACACGAAAAACAAATGGAATAACATTTACAAGATATCAAGAGGGGAATAAACAAACAGACAGCAGAAACTGCTTACCAAAGCCTAATTGATCTTTGTACGAAGAAAACGACTCTTCCACAACCTTTTTAGGAGTAATATCCTTCACCAATTCTTCATACTCCTTCCTCTCAGATGCTTCTTGTAGCTTTTTTAGTCTCTCCTTCAACTCCTCACTCTAACAAATAAATAACAAAATCAACTCAATGAGGGCAAAACAATCTGAATCTAAAATCATAAACTTTTCCAAACCTTAATTGAATTGGAGTACTCCCCTCATAGTGAGATGAGAATGAGGGCTTAAATATGACGTCAATGACGTAGATTTGAATAGGAAGTGCTGGGAGTTATAAAGGCATCAAATTTGCTTCAACAACAATTTCTATATTACCTTTTCCCTAGGCTTAGGGCTGGTAAAGATGAAACTAGAACCAGAAAGGAGAGAATTCAAATCAGGCCGAGTGTCCTTCTTGGATGTGTGCCATATGACTTTGAGCGATTTGTAGGGCACCACTGATTGCATTGTTAGTGAGGAGGAAAGGTCTCTGATATCTTTGGATAAATACGAGTCCACGGAGGCGGTAGATAGGAATGTTCGGATAACATCCGTGATTGATATGATGAGGCCGCCACCAGCAATCTCAGCTACTTTGGGAGAAACACCACTCTCTGCTTCAGCAACCATTTCAGGCTGACACTGGGAAAGAAAGGGCAGAATCTAAAATCTTCAAAGGTTGCAAAAAGCATAACAAGCATCCACTCAGAAAGCCAAAAGAGTGGAATCTGGATAAAATCATCATCCCAAACATACCAAGAATATACGCATTAAAGATTCATATTTTACTGCCGAGACAAACGCAGGACAAAATTTTACCCAAATAATGTAGCAACAACTGCAAAACAGTAGAATAAATTCCCACTTAAGGATTGGAACTTCAGTGATGCAAAAATAATTTCAATCCTATGTACAGGCAGCCATTAACAATAACCTTGATTAAGCATTATAGAGCTTCATTCATAAAATCAACGGGAGTGGGATCATTACCTGATTCGATTAGAAGCAGACGGTCGATTATTCCTTCAAGCAAGCACGCCTATAATCGATTAAAAACAGCAGTCAGCAGGAAAGGGATTGGGGGTTCTGAAATTCTTCTCACAGGAATACTTTTAGAAGAGCATAGGTATAGGGGGAATGATGCTACTTTTTCAAACGAGACCCAGGAAGGGACGTCCGGAAGGGATGACCGGAAGGGACACGCGAAGGACGGAAGGGGCGATTGGAAGAGATACGCGAGAGAACTGATTTCTATGTGAGACGCCTCAAGCCCAATTCTTTCCAATTCTCCCTATGTATATTTAATAGAGAAATGAAAATAAGAATCCATTTATTTTCTCACTTATAAATTCTCCTATGAATTCTCTGGTTGGACTCAACTCCATACTTCTTACCCCCTCCTTTTAGAAATAATTGTAACATTTGTATAGTTGTTATTATTTATTGAGTAACTTTGATTCAAATTTTTAATAAAGTTATACAAGATAAAACATAGTCAAGTGAGATCTTTTTACTTTTACAAATTTTGATATATTGAGCGTTAAAAATGTGCATTGAATAACGTGAAATGCAGAAATGTTAGAATTTTAAAAAAATGGAGGGAGTATTTTATTTAGATTTTTTTTTTTTTTTTTTGCTAAGCAACCAATAAAAGTTAGGAAAGAAAAAAAAATAATAGTAAAACATCTACCGCCAAGAAAGGTTTGAAATGATCCGAAGGAAAGACCTAGAATATATAGAACAATTTGCTATCCGCCCTTATCTTAGCTAAACAATTTGCCACTGCATCATTACCATTACCTTCACGTAACATATATATAATTTTAAACTTCACACCTTGCCACCTTGAATTTAATGGCATTGCCATCCGATTTTCAAACCATTAGAGTTTATGGATTTTCTTCAATCACACTATGCAACCGGTAATCCAAAGTTACTTGGCTATGCATATTATAAAGGGGAAATTATTGGTATCATTTAGGGAAAAATGTTTGATATAGTCCTTATTTTTTCCCAAAAATTTAAAATAGTCTTTTTTTTTATTTATTTTTTGTCCCTATTGGACCTATAAGTTTACACATAATATCAAAATTAGTCTTTTTTTTTTCTTACTAATCTTGTAATTTAGCTATTTTTTCTATAAAAAAAAATTCTCACATGTGATGTTTAAAATTTGACTATACATATTAACATGGAATATTAATGAAATAATAAAATAAAATTAATTGAAAACTTTAATTAAAAATAATTAAATTCAATAATTAAATTAAAATAAAATATGTAATATAACTTAATTAAATAACTATTTAAAATTAAATTTAATATATAAATATCAAATTGGATTATTTCAAATATGATTTAAATTAAAAAAATAGTTAATTAGATATCTAATAAATTCAAGAATCAAATTTAAAAACTCGTTATTGACCCGCCTTTTACGAAGTTTAATTCTCATTTTAAACTATTAATAACTCAAAGTTTTTTTTAAAAGTTCGATATTTAAAAACTATAAGAGGGGACGAAAATCTAACAATATCAATACACATTTTTAAATTTGACTCTTGAATTTATTAGATATCTAATTAATTTATTTTTTAAATTTAATTCATATTTTAATGAATCCACTTTGATATTTATGTATTAATTTTAAATTTAAATTGTTATTTTAATATATTCATATAACATATTTTATATTATTTTAAATTTAATTATTAAATTAATATTATTCCATTAAAGCTTTTCAATTTAATTAATTTTAATTATTTTTATTTCAATTTTATTTATTATTTCATTAATATTCCATGTTACATGTGTAGTCAAATTTTAAACATTCCATGTGGACATAATTAAGGAAATAATTAACTAAATTACAAGATTAGTAAGAAAAATGACCATTTTGGATTTATGTGTAAACGTAGATGACCAATAGGGGCAAAAGAATGACTATTTTGGATTTTTGAAAAAAGAAAAATGATCATATTATATATTATTTCTGTCATTTAGGCACATTCCATTTGTTAATTAGTAGTACCGACTTTCATAAACTTATTTTATATTACCATATTACATAATAATGTTATTGTTCAGTACCATTAGATAAATCTTGAAACGATTATCTACGTGCAAAACTTTATTCCACAACTTATATAACTCGAGTTGAGCAAAAAAAACTTATATAACTCGAGAATACAATAACAAAGGTACCTTGTACATCAGGAGATGCAAACTAACATAAACATGAGACCACAAATGCTCTAATAAGTAGATTCATCTTGAGTTCTTGACTAATGTCAAAACATCCGAGGTGTATTGTATCAATGGAGGACCTACTTTTGAATTGCCACTGAAACATAGGAAATCAACTGGCTATTAGCAAGGTTATTAAAATCTAGATCTAGATCTTAGGATCTTACGATCATACGATCCCACAAAGCCAAAACGATCAAGATCTGTATGAGATCTAAATTAGGGTGAGATCTGAATAAGATCTATAGGATCTATACAAGATCTTAAAATCTTTGAACGATCCAATCCCACTCCCTATTATTTTTCATCTCATTTTTTCATTTTTCAGTCATTCATTCTTTTCCTAGATCCAGATCTATGGATTTTTATTTGCATCTCCATCTTCCTCGCATCCCCTTCATCTTCCTCTTCCAATTCATCCCCTGCATCTCCATTTTTATTTGCATCTCCATCTTCCTGTTGTTGACGTCACCGTCGTATCCCATTCTATTCCTATCGTCGCCCTCGTATTCCCTTCCTCTTTCTAATGACAAATCCAATCCAGCTCAAGCATCATATCTTAAATGCTCAATTATTATCCTTATTTTTGCTAAACAAATTATGTCTATTGATATTGATTATTGTAATTTGCCAATATGCAATATGAATATACATATTTTTTTTTTCCTAATTTCATAGGATCTTAGGATCTGAATACGATTATACGATCCCGATCTTGCAAATGGAAAAACGATCCTATATAAGATCTAGATTTTGATAACCTTGCTATTAGTACATTAATATTCCACAGGGCGAAAATGCCAAATGATATTAGTATTCAGTACCATCAAGCTATATGTATTACTATATAATAGTATTGGATTATGATTTATGCTGCTACATAGTTCAATACGTATTGTTATCAAACCATTTTAGATTATTGAATAATATAGTATGATCTTTTTTAGTACTAAATAAGTATATCACTCTCATTAGTTGAAAAATGATATAAAACTATAAATAACTATAAACACGTTAGTATATAGACATGTAATCATACATTACAAGATAAGTATATATAAAATAAAACATAAAATGAAACTGTAATGTAATGAGAGGATTTTATTTTATGCATAAGACTTTAAAATTAGAATATCGAAAATGTTCTTTTGAAAACTTGTAGTACTAATAACCTATTATAAATAGTTATGTGTTACAAACACATAAACTTGCAAATAATTAATGGACGAATCCACAGGTTTCGCAGGAAGCAACACTAGTTTATCGTAAACACACAACAATGCACTTTGGTTAGTAAGTACTACAATTGTTAATGAAAATTTAACACTCGAGTTATACATATAAACAAAAGTTTTAGAGCTGGCCCTACATCATAAAGGAACTCTTTACGAATCATATTCATACATAGCTACCAAGCAAAATGTTCCTGGTGGAAAGCTGTTTCAAATTTCCCTCAATGCTTATTCAGAAAAGGGAATTCAAGAAGGAGCCCTGAAAAACCATAGGATATGGTTTGTGGAAGATCCCAATAGCTACAACAGATCAACAGTTCACAGACGTGCTCTAAACTTCACGATTTATTTCTTGCAGTAGTTACCTTCTGTACTATTGTTGTAGTGTGGAGGGAGGGAGGGGGGGAATTCATCTGGCCTAATTTCAGTGAACCATATCCAGAGTTGATAATCACAATGCAGCCAATAATAAACTTATGTAGCTACCAGTTTCTGCTGAAGCTTTCGAGGAAGGAGAACTACATGATCACAGCTATATGTAAGTTAACATGGCAAAAATATAATTCTCCACCAAAATTTACCTTCATCGATAAGTTAATTATAATTTACAGAATTTACCTTCATCAATATTGCAAAAACTGTGTGGTGGAAAAGCGACATCAGGGTCCATATCTTGTTGCAGGGGTAAAAGCAGAGCCACATAGTGTTTACTGCAGAAAAAAGACATCATTAGAACTTTAACGTTTTTAAGAGAATAGATTATACATGGTTCTAAAACCCGTCAACCTTTCCAGATGAACAAAACGCAATCCCCCTTAACATGAATTATTATTATTATTATTATTATTATTATTATTATTATTATTATTATTATTATTCCACTAAGCCAAACACATAAAATTTACAATAACATGGTGTACGTTTTAAGATGGACAGAAATATATCCTCTGGTGCTCAAGCAAAAAGACTACAAGAATATTAAAATAGCATGAAGACATTGTTTAACAAGTTAAAGTCAGATCAGAGATGAATTGGCCATAATGCATTTTTTGGCTTGAATTGCAGCCAATGAAAGTAATTAGAAAAACAATCAACACAAATTAAATTCATGTGATTTTCACTTCATAAGCTTACACATAGGAAAGCATACTATTTACCTGACATGGAAACCAAAGGGGTAGTGAAGTATGTGCATCTAATCCACAATGCTAAAGGAACTAAACAATGCTTTATTATTTTTATATTATTTTTTGATTTGTCCACGTAGACTGTAACACACAAAATTCGTGTGCATCTAAATCCAAACTAACATTTTAAGACTTAGATTATGCTTCAAATACTTGTGATCATTCAACAATTGTCACAGCAATTTACTTTTCTTCCTCATCCCAACAGGATAAAAATATTAAATTCGAAGTTCTCAGATATATTTTCAAACAATCCTAAAAATGACATTTTCATTTTTATATAATTATGCATACTAGATGATAATAGATTTAATCAATCACCTTGCCCATGAAGGAATAGATTTCTTAAGGGGCAACTCCTCTTCTTCATCATCATCATCATCGGAGCACTGGTACGGAGAGATCTCATATGATTTTCCTTGACTATTCTGAAGTATTGAGTCTTCCTTCCTAGGTGATTTATCCACTATGTGCATTGTCTACGACAAGATAACAGATATGTAAAGTCAGCAAAAGAAACTAGCAAGAAGATGCTGATAGAAACATAGATTGCCAAACGTTCAAAACAATTTACTATTATTTATCCATGATAAAATTACTAATTACAGCACTTTGAAATTTGAATAAAGAACATGAATCGTGGAGAGACAATCAGATATTGAAGTCAATCTGACACAATAAACTCTTACCTTTTCAACTTCACAGGATTGACCAGAAGTACCACATTCTTCAGAGTTCATTACAACATCTGTGGAGTTGCATTTATTCTCTGTCTTTTTCAAAGCTGTCTCATTAATGTTACTGGTTTCCCTGTTATGTTGCTTTTTGGATTCATTGTGAAGTTCCCTCTTGCTGTTCATTTGCTCATCCTATTAAATATAACAGATATTAGTTCATCCCTGTTAAAAATGTTCAGAGACTAGATAAACAAAAAATATACAACCTTGGACTTCTGTTTTCCCTTTCCCACTTTCTCTGCATGAATTTTTTCATTTTGTTCTCTTTGGTGTTGCCTTGTTTCAAGCTTCACTCTTTTCTTCACCTTTTCCTTTTTCGCTTCCTCTTCTCTCAGTCTCTTCCTTGCCATATTATCAGCATCTCTTTTCTTCCGTTCTTCCTCTTTCTTTTTCTTATCCAATTCCATGTTTCTCAAATTCTTTTCCTCCAACATTGCTCGTTCTTGTTTCAATGCTTCCTTCTTCATCCTACGTTCATTCTCCTTTTTCTCTTCTAAACGTTTTGCAGCCTCGGCAGCAGCTATGGACTTCACCTTCACATCTCTCTTTCCTACATGGGGTAGGGAATTACATTACTTGAATAAATACATAATGCTGTCTCTATCCTACTTCACAACTTAACAACATGCAATCCATGATTCTAATATTAGAGACCAGAAAAACTGTAAATCACCAACATAAATAAACAAACGAGCTACTATGGTTACACTTTTTACATGCAATACTAAGAGGGTGTTTGGTCAATCAAGCTCTTGAAAAGTGTCTTTTAAATTATTAAAGAGATTATAACACCAATCAATTTTTTTGATAAATATATTACCAAGTCTCATTATCTTTATTATCTTAACATTTAATTAGCTCATTCTAAAATATGACACGATATCTTAAAATCTCCTTATAAGGTCCACAAGCTAATAAAACCTTTTAAAAAGTTCACCCAAACACCCTATAAGTCCAGTGTAAAACTTAGCACAAATTATCCAAAACATCTTGTGTTGAACTTCTATACATAACATGAAAAAAAAAAAGAACCCCACTGGTCTTGGAGAGGCAACAAAGTCAGGATATTTATAGCAAAAAGGAAGAAAGTTATGATATTATAAGTGGAAAAAAGGTCAAACTGTTGCAAAGACCCATCCATTCTCAGTATAAAACAAGAAATAAAATTACCTGCACATACAGCTGCGTCCTTTTTGGCTTGTACCATGGGTATAAAGGAAGTAACAGTCGATACAATGTTATTGTTCCGCCCGGACCCTCTCAAAGAAAGCTTTTGTTCTTGCCTTTTCAAACTGGTTTTATTTGACTGTGTTGGTTTGCTGATGCTGTTGTTAATCGATACTTTGGTCTTTCTGATTTTATTTGTAGCAACTGACAAAGTTTTTACCTCCTTTTCCAAGGCCTGGCTCTCATCCCTATTCTGATATTGTGTGTCCTGATGGACCTTATCTGTTGCCCCGGTGAGAGACAGTTTTTTGCTCATAAAATCTAGACTATCTGCCCTTGGCATTAAATTTGCAGGAATTGATGTATCCAAATTGGTCAGATCCCTATATGGTGGTCTTCGATCACAGTGTTCAGTTGATGATTGATCAACTTGTTCTTGTAAATCATCCTCCGCATGCTCATCTGCACTATTATTCTCTTCACTACTAGTGGGATCTTCCTCAATAGGGAAGCATACAAGTTCAGGGTTTGAACCCAAACTCTTTCCAGAACTCCCACTATTTGATGAGAGTTTTCCCCATGGCTTACCAATAGGAGATCCATAATGGTTCCTTGAAGTCCAATCATATTGCGAACCAGAATTAGCTTGGAAATCATAATGTGGTATCACTTCTAATGCATGTTTGCAATCTTCCTCCAGCATGCTGCCAGATGCAAGCTGATGTTCAACTTCGAGATTCAAAGGCAAAGCACTCCAGATGTTTGAGTGCTCATAATGATCATCCAGACAAGACTGAAACAGATTTTCTGTTCCCTGATGTTCCAAAGTCGATGAGAAATGAGGCAAGTCTGTATTCAAACTGGCAGATTTGCAAATTTCAGCTAGAATGCTAGCACGCTCTATAGTGTTCCTTGGAAGTTCCATTTTATCAAAATTAACTCCATTCGCTTCGAACTCTAGTTCCCCACTATCTACTTCAGCATCTACAGTGAAACCCTCAAACACAGGCAAAGATTGATCAACATCTACAAGATTCAGATCATCAGCACTCCGAAAAAGAACACGAGGCTGTGCCTGTGAGCCACCCTCCCACTTTGGAGATCGCATTTCATCAAGCATAGTGTTGGCATGAGTCAAATCTTCAAAACTTGAATCATTGTGATTCTCTTCTAGGTGACTGCATTGTCTATCACGAGCATCTCCAACATAATTACTGCTTAAAGGTCGAAAATTTGTTTTCTCAACAAAAAATCCTTGAGAATTTCTAGCCTCCTTAATTGTCACACTTGGGACATGGGCTGCCTCTAACTGGTTGGCCTTGATAACTGATGACAAATTTTTCTCCTTGTGACATAAAGTAACCTGTATCAGCTTTGACCCAAAAAAGCCTCATAAGCAAAAACATGAAAGAATACAAGATATGACATTTTAGTGTGGTGTGTCTAACGGTGAAATGGATCTTCTGTCAGAAGATGAAAGGTTGGTAATGCTACAATCAAATTTTAGTTCTATGTTTGTTTGCAAAAGAAATCATTCTAAAAGTAGAATCCCTCCCCCCCCCCCCCCCCACCCCACCCCAAAAAAAAAAAAAAAAAAATGCAAGCTAGAAATAAGAAAAGTTCAAATTCTTTTATGGTATTCCTGTACTCGAACATTAAGAGCCAAGCTTTTGAGGCCTCCACATATGCTAATACACATATAATTCAACACATCAACAATAAACAAAGGATTTGATATGATCATATTCAACTTGTGCAAGCAAATTTAGGATCAAATAAGATTCTTCATAGTAGCCATGATCTGGTTTTAACTATTTGACCTTCACTATATCATATATATACAATGGAAGAAGATAGCAAAAATAGCATTCCATCCAGTTCGTTATAGATCATTTCTTAATATTAGAGTTTTAGAAGTAAATAAAAAATAAAAAAATATATCTGTCAAAACTAGAGATTTCTTAAAATTTTATTTCTTTTATCTCATAATATGTACCTTTACAGAGGCCAAGGTGACCTCATAATAGCTCCAATACAGAAGTAATCATTTAGGTGTACACACGGCGACCTCATAAACATACTTGATGTATTCAAGGATTAATCCTACTGTCAAACTACTGAAACTATAAATGAAAATAAAAATATGGATGATAGTATAATTTAAATATCAAACACAAGAGTTCACTTGATGAAGAAAGCACCATGTTCAATAATATCTACCCAAAACTCGAAACTGTCTAATCGAATTAAAGTTAAAAAGAATAATAGAAAGAATAGTAAAGGAAAATATACCTCAGCCTTATTAAAGGAAAAGTGAGATTCAATTCCTTCGCTCAAATTTGAGCCCATCTTTTGAAGGGCTTCTGCATCAACAGTCTTATTGACATTAGAAGCATCTATCAAGATGGTATCAATACTTGTGTTCATGTATTCTTTATATTTTCTAGTGGGACTTCTTAGACTGCCGCCCTGAGGCATTCCGACCCTGGGGATTGGGGGACCAGTAGAACTCTGAGTTTGTCGCGGGTCAGTCTTCCTTCTCTTTAGCTTTGGCCATGATTCCATGCTAACATGTGCACATTTCCTCCAAAGTGAATTTGCAGGAGGTGGAGACAGAACTGTACTACAGCCGGCATTTTGGCCTTCCAAGCACACATAATTTTGGGAATCCTGTGCTGAAGAATTTTCCATTTTCTCAAGAACACAAATCGAAAATTCCTTTTGTACTACCCCAATTGTGTTATCATGCGAGTCTACCCTAGGCTCTTTCCCAGAATATTGGAGAGGTGAAGGCCCCAACTTTTCACTACCTGAAGAATTTGGCATTGACTGATCTTCATCCATCCCCTCGCCACACTGATTTTACAGAAATGATTTTGTTTTTTAAAAAATAACGAACAAAAACAAATTAACCACAATAGAATGTAAACTTCTCTGAGGGCAGCACAAGATGGCATATTATGCATGTATTATTAGTTTGTAAATATGTTCGTTATCCACTGAAATGCACCAATTTTGATTAGTCAAAGACGAAGTCATTTCAACAAGAAAATTGAATCATTCATGACAAGCAGTGATCCTACTCTCAACAATAAACAAACAGAGATCAAATGATTGGTGATCCTAAAAATTAAGCCACTGCCCAAGCCACTTTAATCTTTTGGCAATCCTAAGTTGGCTGCCTGTGTGCTGAATATCATCAATTATGTGAAAAGGAATAAAATGAGATATGTAAAAGAACGAAAGGTGGAAATGGAAAGCTAGAAACGTGGTGCAAATTATTTACCAGTGATTAGAGAATTGCTACCACAATGGTGATAGGAAGGTCTACAGCGCTTTGAAGATGTTCACACATTAGGTATTACTACTAATAAATCTTTGAAAAGAGTACTTTTTGATATATTTAAAGAAACTATCTTTACAATCCAATATATATACACACACAATAATATAAACTAATGAGCCAATTAACCTAAGTTCCAATACAACATAATAGCAACTAATCCAACAAAATCAAATGGCCACACCCATCAAGGTCAACCATAGAAAAAGATATATCAACAAAAGATAACGACAAATATTCAGATGCACTGATAATTGGTAAACAGAGCAGAAACAACAGATATATAATTGAAACAGAACAAAAGTAAAAGGTCAAACCTCTTCATTGGGGTGCTGCTCTTGCAAGGCCTCAACCCCATATTTTAACTGAAGCTTCGCTGGATGTATTTGCAAGTTTGGTATATAAT
This sequence comes from Hygrophila difformis, assembly GCA_030278955.1. NCBI lineage: Eukaryota > Viridiplantae > Streptophyta > Magnoliopsida > Lamiales > Acanthaceae > Hygrophila > Hygrophila difformis. The sequence continues at coordinate 25,309,274 of JAOANR010000007.1, forward strand.
CACTGATATCAACACATCTCAATCTATCAGCCTGGATACAAGGATCCTCATGAGCATCAGATTGAAAAGAATCACACCTGGCTTCCTCCACATTTGCTGAGACATCCAACATTTTTTGGGATTGCTTATGCATAGAAAGCTGATTAACATCGCCAAAAACTCTTTCATCTACACATATAGCAGGATCTGACAAAGAACATATTATCTTTTCTGGAGAGTTAGTAAACCTCCTCTTTTGAGAACTAGGAGCCATGCCTCTCCAGTTGCACACTTCAGTTTTAACAAAATTTGTCTGCATTGGTTTCAGAGACTCAAAAGAACCCGAGTCAACTGAAAGAATGTGAGACTCCACTTGGATTCTCTCCTTACCATTAGTTGGAATGAAATCACGAGAAAGTTCATGCTCACCAAGCATGTGATGTGTAAATGGTGGGAGGCCACCATTTACAATCGGAATCTCAACATTTGTAGACTTTTGTTCACAATTGGATTTGGACGCTGACTCCTTATTAACAGAAAGATGATTAACATCACCACAAACACCTTTGTCTACATATATAGCAGGATCTGACAAAGAACAGCTCACCTTTTCTGAGGGGTTAGTGGACCTCCTATTCTGAGAACTAGAAGCTGACGGTTTCAAGTCCCTTTCTTCATTTTCAATAAAACTGGGCTGCATAGGTGCCACGTACTCCAAAGAAATTGAGGGAGTTGAAACAATGTGAGATTCCAACTGCCTTATCTCTTTAGCACTGCTCAGAATTAAATTGTGAGCAGTTTCATTCTCAACAACCATCATATCATGGGCTTCATGAAGCGGGGGACCTTGTTTTACATTCTGAAGTTCAACATTTGCAGACGTCTGTTTACAGTTTGATTTGGACACTGACTGGTTATTCATAAAAAGTTGATTAGCATCACCAGAAACTCCTTCATCTGCAAAAACATCAGGATCTGACAAAGAACCGCTCTTCTTTTCTGTAGAGCTAGCAAACCTCCTGTTTTGAGAGCTAGAAGCTGAGGCTTTCAAGATGTGCCCTTCATTTTCAACAAAATTTGGTTGAGGTTCTAACTGTCTTCTCTCCTTAGCTGTGCTTGGAATGAAATTGTGATCAATTTCATGATCACCAAGCAAATCAAGGGTTCCAAGAAGTGGGAGGCCTCTGTTTACATTCTGAAGTTCAACATTTTTAGACTTCTGTTTATACTCTGATTTTGTAATTGTGCCTACCAAACTGGGACTTCCATTATAATCTGCAGCTTTGGGTTTATCTTGGGCATTAGAGTGTGCTTGTGACCTTGTCACTCTGCGAAACCCAACATGAGGTTTATCTGATCTACGTAACTCTTTCGTATTATATCTGCTTGATGGAACAGGAATGTCACCATCATCCTTGGCAGAACTACAAGGAATTTCCAGATCAGAAACATCCTTTCTACAATTGAGTTTTCCATAACGAAGACTTGCCCTACGACTCTCAAGATCTCCTGACACTGGTTCTTGGGGATTTGAGCAGGCATGTAACCTGGTCACTTTGTGAAAACACCCAGAAAGTGTAGCAGACACCTGCAACTCATTTGAATTTTCAACCAGACTAGATCTCTTGCTTGATGGAGAAGGTATCCCAACATCAGCCTTGGCAGAGTTACAAGAAATTTTCACATCAGGAATATCCTGTACACAATTGCGTTGGCTAGAACTCAAAGATGGACTTGTAGGTCTCCCCTTTTGACTCTCTTGGCCTTCTGAGACTGGTTCTCGAGCCCCGCAGTCTTCACAATGAACATCAGAACTCATCCTAACTAATGATCCATCAACATTATCTGGCGGTAAATCATCAACTCTAGGATATTTTCTGGCAGCATTCGGACTCTGATAATCATCAAGAGAACTGCCAGCTCTTGAAGAATCAAAAGTACTACTTTGATGATTGCCAGAAATGTTAGACTTAGAAACTATATCAGTAAAATTATCAATTGTCTTATCCTTGGTTCCATCTACACATTCCCTCTTTCCACAGTCCTTAGATGAACAGCCTGATGTTAAAGAATCTCTGACAAATATTTGACCCTGTGAATGAATTCTGGGCCAAGTATTTCTATCAGAGTCTAAATCCATATCATTTTCTTTGCCAAAAAGGTTTACTCCATCCCCATGAAACATCTCACAACTTTCATTGCCAACACATGTTTCAGCAGATTTTGCAACATCATCCTTTTGGGCCCCAGGCTCAATTTGCTTTGACAAAAGATTGCTTTTATTCTCATGCCTTGAACAACTTTTAGCTTGTGACTTCGCACTATTGCGAAGTTCAAGGGCTTTTTGCCTGGATCTGGATCTCTGGATTCTAGAGAGAGACTGTTCAGCAGCACTATAAATATCTAAGATCCTTTCCTCGGTCTGATTTTCAGGAGAGGTAACACTATTATCTTGCTCAGGAACAGAGTTAATGGCAAATGCAGCATGATCATCAGCCTCAAATTCTGGAACTGCTGGATCATCTTGCCTGTGGTTACTGAAAGCAAAATTTTCCATAAACCTTTTTTCAGAAAATGCTTCATTATCTCCAGTAGTCACTAAGTTATTGTAAAAGGGGTAGCTTGCAAAAGAGCAACGAGCGGAAGATTGAGGATGTGGACGTAGAAGTTTAGAGATCAGCTCTTCTCTGTCTGGCTCTGCGATGACAGAATAACAGTAATCAGATATACACTACCACTGGACCCACATACTTATACCAGATAGAGTCAAACTACATACTTCTGAGGCAGATGTGTTGAGGAAAAAATTAGCACATACTCAATTTATGAAGGCAAATGAAATGTACACACAGGTAAAACATAAAATGCTCATAACCAACGGAAACAATGAAACGGCAAGTTGAACAATTAGGTTCTACAATAATTTATAATTCACAAAATTCATTTCTGAAAACAAACGAAAGCAAATAAGTAGTAATACTAGACACCGGATATACCCATTTCAAAGAAAATGAAATCCATTGCCTAGATTACACTGTTAACCCAGACTAAAGTAATAAAGTACATATCTCCAGTAGACGAAAATGCAAGGATATTGCAGCCTCAAACCACTAAATTAGCTAAAAATTAACCCTAATTCTCAACGAAACTGAACAACGCATTTTGTAAATCGAGTATACCTTTGGAATTCGACGAGGCGTTGGGATCCCAGAGCCAAGAGGGAGGAGTAATTCCGTCAATGAGGAGTTTGGAAGCGAGATGCTGGCTGTACAATTCCGTCTGTTGCCTGACCTGTTCGATTATCGAATCCTTCCGTTCGAATATCTGCACGAACAGCTTCTCCACCGTCGACATCTTCCGCCGGGTAGGGTTCACAACCAATCCATCCACCGGGAAAACAAATCTGACTGCCTTGAATCTCTGCGCGCGCTCAGCGTATCTGCATCTGTTTGTGTGGATGGGCAAGAATGAACGGTGAAAGAGCAAAAAGAAAATGGAGCGCGGAAGAGGATTTCAAAATTTCTACTGTGGTAGATTAGAGATCCTGAAAGTTTCAACGTTCGAAATTCGGAAACCACTCGGGTAAGAGCATCGGGTCGGATCCCCCGAGTTCTGATTTTTTGGTGGGCTGGGCTTGAGAGTAATGGGCTTCTACATAAAATGGGCCTAAGGAAATAAAGCAGAGTTTCTTTTGAGTTTTACGTAAAATACATTTTTTACGGATAGTTAGGAATTTTCTTTATTATAATTTTCATAATATAAAAGAAAATACTCCTCATTTATATATAAATGGAAAATTTGTATAGTTATTACTATTGATTGAGTAACTTTAATTCAATTTTTTAACACAATTATATAAGATAAAACATAGTCAAATGAAATCTTGTTGAATTTGTCTAATCGCGTAGTTTTAGAATATCAAATTTTTATAATTATTATTTTGATATAATTTGAAGTATTAAGCATTAAAAATGTATGGAATTGCATGAAATACATGAATGTCATAACTTTTTGAGAACAGATTAATTACATTTTTACATAGAGTTTTCCGGTCATGCTTCCATGTCCGATGTCCCATCCCTTCCAATTATTTTTTCTCTTGTACCTTTTTTGATCATAGACATTAATCATCTGAAAAAATATCATATCGAATTAAAATTCAGGCGAAAGATGAACCAATCGAGCATTATGTTCAAATAATCTCTAAATCACCTGTTAATTAATTACTTTCAACTGCAATTTGATGGAATATTATTAAAGAAATTAATAATTTAATTTTTTATGAATAACAACGTCATCACAATCAAGATAATTAGCTCATGATGAATTAATTATAAAGACATACAACTACACACCCCTTCAAAGTAGGGAGAATTTGAGGGCTTAAGTGGATTGAGAATCCAATCACTTGCTGCAAAAAACTGCATTGGGAGAGACGTCATTCATTACAGCTGAGATCCTCGATGTAATAGTCTTGGGTCTTATGTACCATGAGATACCAAATTTCACCAAAAGTAGGGAGAATTTGAAGTGAATAAAAAACAAATCATGCATGTGGGACATATAAATATTTTCTTTCATAGAAAGTGGACTGAGTGTGCCATCTGCCAAAAAAAATCTCCCCAGTCCACACCTTCCAACTTGTTGCACTTTTTGAGGGAAGAAAAATCTAACATAAGGGCAACACAAGCCTCCATGTTTGTATCAAAGCCCTACTGCATATTTACACAGGTTTTTAATTTACGAAGGTTTTAAAAAATGTCACCCTTTAAGCCTGCTCCTGTGTTTTCTTGCCTTGGTTAGTTGCCACGTCATTCCAGTGTCGAATGCACATTCATTTCTCCGCTTGAGAGAGCCGTTGCTGAGTGAAGAATGATTGACCTCCTCGGGGGAACTACTGTACTGAATTACGTTGGTCACGATTGCATGAACTGTGACTTCACTTTTGGGGACAAGAATGGGTACCCTCTCCACCACAGCTATCTGGCCACACGAGGGGTCATTGATGGCTTGGTTTTTCAGGTTCTGGATTATGGATTCCTTATCTTCCTTGAAACTGTCAGTTGAAATCTGGAGAGGATGATGCTAATGTCAGTGATTCTTTTACCAGAAGTGTAATGCAATGCAATGTGGAAAAACATTGAAATATAAGGGAAGGATGAATCTTTTCTACCTCAAAATTAACTGGGATCTTAAGGTTAGTAGACGAACATTTGCAACCGGCACTAAAGTCCAGTTTCACAAATATATCGAAAGGTTTTGTGCTCCTTGCTGTCCTCCTAATCGTAAGAAGAAATTGGATTCAGTAAAATACATAAATCATAGAAATAGCCACGCTAACCACTCTGTAGGCAACAGGACCTTAATCTCTCAGGAGGTGAAAACAAAAGGACAAGATATGAACAAACAACAATTTTCACGGAAAGAAAAGATAATCTCTAAAGAGATGGTGTCATCTTCTATGAGGTGAACAGAGTGATGCAGAAATTTGTTTTGCAATGAATCTTCAGGGTCCATTCTTTGAAGCCTTCTATCATGCTACTTATACGGTGAAAGAGCACAAAAATTAAGATACCTTTTCAGGCGAAGGGGTTGATTATCAAGAATTGCAGCCTTCATGCTCAAACTGTCTGAGAAGGAAACCTGCAATTAAATAGCAAGTGAAGTTACCCAATAGGCAATGCTATTAGAAAGGTAGAACCCTGTTAGAAAGAAATGATTGTGCTCCAAGAGAAACTAATTTCACATGTAAATTTCACGCACGTGAACTATGGTCCAACATTCATTCATACATTTGACAGCAGCCTCAGATTGCATTCAGCACAACCAAAAAATTAACACTTGTATTCATTTATTAAACATGGAAACATTTGTGATGACAGAGACAAGGCTCAAATACAGAAAGGGATGAACATTGTACATTTAGAAAAGCCACAATTGGTTCTTCCCCAGCAAGCATTGCAGTAATAAAATATAAAAGCATGTATGTTTCGGTTGAAAGATACACAAACACACCTTAGCGGATTTAATAAAAGGTAAAGGTGCTTGCTTCCCATGTACACTTGCAATTCTGAGAGTCCAGTTGACATATTTTTTATCTGGGAAAAGGACCATCAAAGGAAATATTACAAAAAAAGTACTTGTCATGAGTAAATTTTTATGCAAGCAATTAACAGCAATGAAGGTTATTTGGAATGGATTCAAAAACTTATATCAAGCTTCTGGTGGCAGAAGTATCCAACGGAGAGGTACCAGGTAAATATTCTTTCATGAAGATAAAGAATTTGTCATTCTAAGAAAATGTAGCAAACTCATTTGTTGAAAAATCTAAATCAATTTTTTGGAGTGGGGTGGTGGTGGTAAAATCAACTTAATTGATTAAATAGCTGGCTTAAAACAAATATTAAGTGACAAAAATATGTCACTCATATTCGAATGAAAATTATTCAATAGGGTTAATATTTTAAGTAAAATTTTTCCCAAAAATAAAAGTGCATAGTTTTTTAGTAACATAATAATTCTTATGCCCTTCATAGTGCATCTCTGCCCCTTACCTCACTAAAACTAGTACTGAAAAAATAAAATGAGCAACTAGCCCTAGGAAACCTTAAAACCTAAAGTACAAAATTCTGACAGTAATGGAATTTTCTTTATTTGAGCATGTATTAAATATAAATGGTCAGAAATTAATTTCCAGAGTTAAAAGTAAAATGAGATTATGAGAGAGTTTAAAGAGAAATTACCTACACTCAAGGCCTGAGATAAAATAATCTGAAAAAGGTCAACCCTAACAAATGGAGGAATACACATATTGAGCATGCTCATGACTCCTCCAATCACCTGTTAAGTGTTATTTTAGCCAACATCTCTCCACATAGATAAAGAAATTATACATCTATCTTAAGATACATTCTGAAAATGCTATCCCAGTAGCAACACGATGAAAGATAGTTCAGGAAGAAAATCTAATCTTTATCTAATAACGCATTTGTGAAGACTGAAATACAGAGGCAAATTAAGTATTTATCGAGTTTCTGGATTCATATTTTGGTTTCAATTGTTAAATCTACCAGATCCTCTATTTTCATCTGAAGCCTGTCGAATCCAACATGGTAAATTTCTACAGTTTAATGTAGGAAGTGGCCAATTCACGTAAATAGTGGCAATGAAATAATGTGAGAAACTAGCATAATGAAATAAAAAACTTTCCTGGTCATTCCTAATAAGCCCAGAATCTTAATTTTAAATTATTAGCATGTTGAAACCTGAAGGAGATTGAGCTTTCTCTGGAATGGAAAAATCACACAAAAGAAAATGTTAACAGAAATTCACCTTGTCCACATGGCCATGTATCACCAAACTTGCTCTTTTGTCCTTGGGGGTTTTCTGGAAAAAAAAAAAAAAGAAAAAAAAAAAGAAAAGAAAAAAGAAAAAAAAAAACCAAAAAAAATCTTAGAGGGCAACAGATCTCAACTTACCCATGCACTACACTGTTTTAAGTTCAAAGTACTATATTAAAACTCCATTCATGTGCTTGAATCAAATATAATGAGACACACAGACAAAAAATTAATTGACAAGCAATTGAATAGATGCAAAGAAAAAATTACCTGAAGATTCACAATTACAATCTCTCCACCGCCCTTGAGACATTTTAAGGGTAAATTGCATGCAGGAGTAATCTGCAAACTGCAAATAGTTGCATCACTTCAATTAGTCTAAAGAAATTTGAGGCATCAACTTTTAATATCCATGAAAATTTACTGATCCATAGAGCCAGAATGGTTTAAATTTTTTTAGTTTAGTTATACAGACATAAGACTGCAGCATTGATAACAGCCACCTTCTGAATCTTAATGTTTTACAAAGATTTATTTTCGCACATTGAAGATACCTGAAACTTATTTATTTAAGTTCTGATTGCTCAGAGGCAACCCATCTAAAGAAAAGCAGCTACAAGCTTGCAATAACGAAGTGTTCCTTAATATTTTCATTCTTGAGAATGTGAGGTTCCAGGAAAATTGTGATCTTTAGTTGAATTACATGACTTCCTTTTGCAGACCAAAAGCCAGGCACAGTGGCATAAAAAAAAGAAATAGATTTATTACACATTAATGCTAAGGTATCTGTATTTACCTTGTCCCCAGGCATAATACGAGATCAGCCATTTTGCAGTGCTTTTCTGCAGGATTCATCTCTTTTGGAGGCAACGCATCCTTTGAGTTTGTGGTTGTGTTGGGGGAGGGGGGTCAGAGTCAAAATAAGAACTTGGAACGGTGATAAATGGATACAAGCCATGCACATTCCAATACAAATTACTTGTGTATTCTACAATTAAACCATAGTATCCACCAAATCCATAAGTTTGTTCCTAGGGTCATAACTGAAAAGTAGAATTATTAACTGACAAAGCAGAGCATCCAATCCTCTCTCATTGAGTTCTGCATAGTAAGAAATCTAATTACACACCTTTTCATATATTACAACTGATCTAAAATTCATAGACTCATCACGCTGAGAATGCATTGCACACAAAAAAAGCTAATAATGAATACTGACAATAAAATTAGAACATTTTCAAAAAGGAAAACTTGTACCTCCCAATCAAGGACGGAGTCCCTCAGTTTTGCACCACAACCAGCCTTGGAGCAACGGCGTGCAGTCTCCTTCAACCCAATGGTCTCAATTTCAAAGTCCCTCATATATCTTCAGATGTTAAAGCCATTAAGCTCAAGAATCATCATGCAAATGCCTATAAATAAAAAGCTAGAAATCGTATCTGCTATAAACTTACTCTGTTCCACAAGATGAGCATATTTCCAAGAACGAGTTTCCATGCAATTCAGAAAGTTTTTCCCTTGGCATCCCAGAACGCAGATGGAGCCCATCAACATTCTAGCACATCCAAACAAGTGCCCATAGGCCAAAACCTTGATAAGCAAATGGAGAAATATTCTAGAACTACATATAACACACACTCGATGAATAGTAAATAAAACCATTCAAATAACAAGAATAAAGTTAGCAGGATGATGCAAAGAGCCCAGATAATATTGATAAACTAAGGCAACCACAAAATCAGTTCAATATTTAGATTAGTCATCCTTAAAGATCTAAAGAAAAAATGGGCTGTGAAGGAAGAAATAATGGGCCCAGCCGTATTCAGTTGAACATGTAGTGGAATGAGGTCAATAATAATAATACCCCACCTGGCTAATCAGAAATTTCAAGATGCCAGCTCTCTCAAGTTCAATCAATGCCATATGAGTTGAACTTGGCGTTGCTCGATGGAAAGGTAAGCATGCTTCTGGTAATGGTTTTCCTTGTCGCTGTAAATAATACCAAAATTTAAAGATAGGGGCAATGAGAAGAGAAACAATGTTTTAAATATGATGAGAAGTTTCTACCATCAGAGGAGTATGTATTTATTATCATCACCTGAAGAGTCCAGATACCCTTAGGACCACGGAAGTCCGGTATGCCACAAGAAGTTGATATTCCTGCTCCAGTGAATACAACTAGATGCTTGCTCTGCATTACCAAACAAGACGCTGAAGTATGATTGACAGAATCAAACTGGTTGCACATATATAGTGCCTTGTCGTACCTTTTGTATCATCCTAGCAAGTTGCTCAACCTGTAAAAGAAATCATGCAAATGATTTCTATAAGCATCAAAATTAAGATCAATCAAACACAGGGTTTAAAAAAAAAAAAAAAAAAAGCCACGTCTATTAGAAAAATCAGTTCAACAGAATAAATTAAAGAGAGTGCCTCTTAATGTTTCACTTTGGATTTCTCAATACGAGAACTGTAGAAAAGAATAAAACTTTCTAGCATAAAGACCATAACATTGAAGTAACATTTCATCATTTTCACAAAATTTCACACTCAGCATCCAATAATTCATTTCACATTATTCACTTAGAGCATAAATAAGAATCAACCATGCTTTTACAATGAATACATCTGAATTTAATTTAAAAACCTACGTATTATACAAAAAATTAGGTCCAAGCCATTCTCTCATTTTCCAATCACTTCACAACAAGGAAAATCTTACCGCTACTGCGGATCAATTCAATCGACCTGGAATCAGATCCCAAACAATGAACAGGACATATATCTCAGTGTCAACAAAGCAATTTTTTTTTCTTCTACAAAACTAAACAAATTTACCAATCAAAAAGCCCCAAACAACCAATTCAAGCGACAGCAAACAAAGGGAGCAAAACAACAAAAAACATTAACAAAAAAACACAATAAAGAGACGATCATCGAAGCATAGAAGTAGCATAAATAAACAAGCACCGTCAATCAGGAATTGAAACGCATTGATGGAGCGAATGTAAGCAAGCAATAAAGCAAAGCGGGAAAAATAAAGGTCGGTACTTTTTCGTGCAGAAGGTGCGGTGAATCAAAAAACTCGGCCATTCCGACGTTGCCCACATCTTCAATGACAGAGAGCTTCTCGGCATAGCCCAGAGACATGGCGAGTATTTAGGGATTTTGTTCCCCGGTGCAGAGAAATGGGGGGCTCCGGGGGTTTTGGTTTTCCACTAAATAGCTGATCTCTGAGGAATGAATATCGATCAGAAAAGGAAATTAAAACGGGGAGGCGGAACAGGCAATGTAATGTAGGCTGTTGTAGCCCTGCAGGCTGTAGGGGACTCAGTTATATAAGGATGGACTACTTAAGATTTCAGCTACTCCAAAGTATTCTTTTCTGCTTCTTTTCCTATTGCTCTTTTAATTTATTCACCTATTCGCTAGTTTGGATTGCTGGACTTTTTTAAATTGTTTGTCGCTTCTATTTAAAATAATTAAATGGTAATACTCCATCCGTTCCATTTTAGTTGTCTTTTTAGAAACCAAAAATCATTTCAAAATAGTTGTCATTTTACCCATCAATATCATATTTTTCCAATATTACCCTTATCCTTTTATAAATATTACTCATAGAATACTACTGTGCAGTCTCTCTACAATTTAATTTTAATTTTTTACATATAGGGGCAAAAATGGAAAGTAGGGACTAATCATTACATTTTATTGGTATTGCAATTTTTCTTAAAACGTCTACTATTGATGAACGGAGGGAGTAATATTGTTAGATGTTCTCCCTCCGTTCCTAAGGCTACCTCTATCCATAACCATCCTCATCACCCAACCATCCAACCATCTCTTTATTTTATTAATTTTTCTCTCCTCCAACTCATCAATATTCATCCCAACCCAACCATCCAAATTTTACATACTTTATCAATAACCACTCAACCATCCAACCATAATACTATTATATATAATTATTCTAATTATACAATTTTAAATTATATTAAAATCTAAAAAATTAATATGTCAAAAATATAAAACATTAATCTTATTTATAAAGAATAAAAAATCCAAAATATTAATATATTTTTTTTTGTTTATTTTTAGTTTATATAAATTTAAAATGGGTTAAATATATCAAAATTGATATATTATGGATTTAAAATAAATATAGCAAGAGTGGTCTCTATTTGTTCAGAATGAAAAATTAAAAAATATGGTATATTTTTTATTTATTTTTATTTTAGATTATAAAAAATACAATAATTAATGGAATTGGTTTAAAATTTTAATTGACCAATGGGAATGAGACAAATGTCCCCATCCCATTGGCCAAAGGAGGTGAAAGGAGACGAGACCAAGTGGTCTCATATTTATTTTGGTCGACCAACTTCAAGGGACCATGGCATATTTTTTATTTTTTATTTTTTTAAATTTCAATAATGATGTGTATGGTTCGGTTGGGGACCAAAGATCATGGATAAATATGGTCTAAGAGCATGCATCTTTTTCCTTAATGTCAACTCAGCTTTTACTGCCGCATCAGCTTAAGAACTCATTTCATTTTTTTTACTCACATCAAAGAACTCATTCCTAAAGTTCTTCATTCTCTCTCCAATATCATTTATTATAATACCTTTAACAAATAATTATTCTTTCAATTATTTATAGAATATATAGATAATATATTTATTATTTGCCTTTTACACCAAAAAATATTTTTTGATTTAAATATAAAATTTTACACAATAAAATAATTTAAATAAAAAATTATATTTCTACATAAACTAGAAAGCAATTAATACTACATAATATTACAAATTAATCTAATGTCCAAAATACTAACCTATGTGTTCAAAATGTTAACTTATATGTCCAAAAGGTTATTCTATATACTCAAAATGTTATATGCAAAAATTGGTTACATCAATATATATAATTATTTCATTACAATTATAAAAATAATTAATTTATTATGATCAAAATTAAAGTAAGTGGAGTATAAAACTATTCTTATTTTAAACTAAATATTTAATGATAATTGTAATAATAAAATTTAAAGAAAATAAAAATATATGTAATAATATACACAAATATTAAATATTTAATAATATATAAAATTAGGACATTTAGTATATATCCTATATAGTATTAATAGAATTTAAAAAGTAAAAAAAATAAAAAAAGAAGTGGGGCCCTTAAATGTCAGGTGAGAACCCCTTTTGGTAGTTCTATGCACATAACTGATATTAATGGATTCTCCTACCACATCAGCATTTTTCTTTTTTTAAAAAAAAAAAATTACTGATGTCAGCGTTCTAAAAGTGGGAGAACCCACCATTGTGCATGCTCTAAATAGTTGTCTCTCTCCACTCAATTTCAATAACCAAAATTTGTATTAATTAATTCATAATTTTTTTTCTTCAACTAAACTCTTTCATAATAAATATCAAGAAATAACATTTATATAAAATAAGGGATAATATAGTAAAAACATAATATAATTATCTATAACTACTTAGAAATAATAACTATTTTGGAACACTTTTTAATTTCTAAAAAGACTACTAAAAAATGGTAACCGATGGAGTATTTTTTTTCCCCTTTCTTTTTTCGTTTTTTCTGTTATAGATGGAGGGTTGAAGTTTTTATTACATTAGAACTTCTATTTCTCTTGTAATTTATGTGGCATATATACCAGAATTTAGTGAGACAATACAATCCAATTGTAAGATCTGGGCTATATGAGCACAGGACAGGATATGTCACCAATAGGCAATTGGAAGGTGACAATTTAAAGGCAACGAGCCGCGTCGTGTCATATTAGACTAACTATATCCATGATCCCACAACATGAGACCCAACCTCCACTTAAGCATTAATTTTAAAAAAATAAAACAAAAAAAAAATCAAAATGAAGATTGTTGGGGGTTGGTGGTCGGCCACCCTTAATCCTAAGACCACTTGGTCTCTTTTGTTTGGACCAATGGGATAGAGGCAATTGTCTCTAGGGGAAACACCAGCCCAGTACCCCTTCCCCAAACATTATACTTTAGGCCCCATCAATTAGTAAAGTTAAGTAAGAACAAATCATTTTACTTAATTAAGACAAAGGTTGATAAAATACTTAATTGCCCCTCGGTGGATAAAATACCCAAATACCCCTAAATGCCCTAAAATTCCCTACAATATCTCACGCGATCAATTCGATCATCTTTTCCCAAGCAACGAGCTCCCACGAACACTGTAGAAGGGTCAGCTTTGGAAGGCAAACGATTGGCGGCCAAGGCATTCGGACAACGTCACGATACAGTGGAAAAGACATTGTAAGGTGAGAGCAAGAAAGATAAGAAAGATACGGCTTATTTATTTAGTTTTTGTATGAAATTTGAAATTTTTCTTGTTCTTGAAGAGGATAACAACCTCAAATAATGTGCAATGGCAAGAATAGTATTGTCTTTTGTGAAATGAACAATGTTTAGCTATTGTTTTGGTGTGCAAAGTTCGCATTTGAGGAACTGCATACGATGAGCATTTTTATTATTTACTCACTGTGTTTGTATTTTGAATATTATGTGGATAAAAATTAGCCATCAATCAATATGTGTAGTCCGTGAGTGGTTATATTTGAATTGGGAAACAAAAATGTTTCACAGGAAAAGTTTCATTTGATGCATAGTAGTGGATCAATCAATACGTGTAGCCACATGAACTCCGTTGACATGCTTGTAATAGTTAAAGTATTTTGGTACTATGGCACTTGGATGTTGGTTTGCTATTAAGTTTGATAAATTGATGCATATTAAATCGGTAATGTAGGTTTATTATTCCATTTGATTAGTATGTCTGTAAACTTTATTTGAAGGGAATTGGTAAACAAATTGAAAGAAAATTGGTAACAAAAATTGTATGCCTTGGTAATGATATATGTAGAAATGTGGTAAAAAGATGAAGCAGAAGCATGGACGGTCAAGTGGACGGTAAACTCCAACCTTCCCTTTGCCGTCCCAGGAGTTCTGCCCATAACATAAGGAGATGGATGGTCCTGGGCGTCTGGGACGGACCGTCCTTGCTTTTAGGGAAAAATAGAGTGTGGTGGGACGGACTTTCGGTGGACAGCTCCGATGTGCCGTGATATTTATAGTAAAGCACATAATGACAGCGTGGTAAAATACACAACAAGCACTTGGTGAAGTACGAGTTTGGTAAAGCACATACTCCTAAACTTCGTAAGTGCACATAATAATGAACTTGATAAAGCACATAATGTTGAACTTGGCAAACCTCATACTAATGAAATTGGTAAAGCACATACTGTTGAACTTGGTAAACCTTATACTAATGAATGTGGTAAAGCACATACTAATGAACTTGGCAAACGCATACGAATGAACTTGGTAAAACACATACTAATGAACAGGGTAAAAATCACACTGTTGAACTTGGTAAAACACATACTAATAAACTTGGTAAAACATATAATAATGAACTTGGTAAAATACATACTAATGAACTTGGTAAAATAAATACTAATAAACTTGGTAAACTTCATACTAATGAACTTGGTAAAACACATACTAATTATAATTATTAATCAATTTAATTTATTTGTTTATCTATATTTTATTTGATATAATATAATTTTCTTTTCTTTTCACTTATTATATAATTAAATTTATTTTCTATTTAATACTATATTATTAATTCAAATTATAAAATTTGATTAACTTTAGCTTCATTTGAAAACAATTTAATTATTATTTTTTACTTATTTTCTATTATTTAAAAAAATTTATCTTAGGGGTTTAGGAATTTTAAGATTGTATAGTTTGAAAGATTTTAAGATTATAAGGCTTAGGGTTTCTAGAGAATTGTGTGGTAAGTAGTGGATCAAGATTTTGGTAACCTTATCCTAGATACCTATGGTATGCTATGTACATTAAATACGGTAAACCACATGAGCTAACGTGGTATGTGTATTCGTTCAAGGATTTGGAGTTCAAAACCGGTGTCATTATTACGTCTAAATGAATGTGGAATTTTCTTATTATCGTAAGTCATTAAAATTTTGACCATAAGTGTAATTTCCATGAATCCAAAAGTATGTGTATACTCCAATAAAGCAAATGCATTCACATGTGCCATCTCACATTGCGTTCAATAAAAGAATCATCCATGTGCTCGTTGGTAACATCCAAATATGTATTTATATATATATATATATAGCATAATCTTCATACAATTGTACTTATTTTACTATCGTAATGACGATGTAAAATATTTTTTTGTCCATCATGCTAAATTACTTGATCAACGTCACTTCGAACTCGTTCGTTACTCCCATCTATTTTTATATACTAAATTATTAGTATGAGGTTCAACGTCTATATCCATAGAATTTTTTTTGACGCTCTATTGTTACATGATAACCTCTTGTTAGAGTATTCTCTCATGGTTTCGTAGTTACCGATATACATGAATGCAAAAGTGAATATTTTGTAACGTGGTAACTAAACTAGTAGAACTTGGTAACTGTGAACAAGTAAAGATGGTAAAGTATTTTACAGGCTTGGTAACAACTAATGTATGATTTGGTAAAGAATAAATCGAAGAGGTATGGGAGTGGAGGATGGTACAATGCACGGTTGTAATATACCGTCCATTGACCATCCATACACAAATTTCCAATATTATGGTAACTGATTGGATTCTTACCTGATAAATAAGGGTGCATATGCATGGTAATCAATTATGCAATGTGATTTCACATATATAATTATATTACATTATATGCATTCTATATAAAATAAGATAAAATAATTAAACGGCCGATATAATTGAATTTTGTTTTCCCATTTTATGTAATAGGATTAAATTTTTGTATATTTTATTAGATTATACTTTTTATTTTATTTAATATTATTATCAATGGTAAATTTTGACTTTAATGTATTGAAATTGGTATTTGGATATTTTCAACTTTAATGTATGATATGAATTGCACTTTTATGTATGATTGTCTGTGTTGGTGTTTAATAACAACCTTGTGATAGTTTGTGTTATGGTTTCCTGGTAGGCAAACAGATACCGTGGGACGGCGTATGAACGTTCTCGCGTGGCCGTCCTTAAGTCCTTAGGATTGTCCAACATATTTAATAAAAAGTGGTGAATTAGCACAATACACCAAATTTTTATACCATAAGTACAATTACCAAATTTTACTAATTTTAATGTTTGTTATTTACCAAGTATTTATTTTATATTTACCAACCTTTAATTTTAGGTTACCAAGTTTAAGTTTTTGATTTACCAAGTTTTGAGTTATTGTTTTACCAAGTTCTAGACTTGTGGTTTTACCAAGTTTAACTTTGTATTTTACCAAGTTATAAGTTTGTGGTTTTACTAAGTTCAAGTTTTTCTTTACGAGGTTTTAAGTTAGTATTTACTAAATAATACATATGTAGTTTGGCACGGCGCATCGGACGCCTCATTAGGTCTCCAGGACCGTCCAACATATTACCAAATATTTAACGTCTTTTTATTTACCAAGTATTCGATTTGTATTTACCAACGTTCAAGTTTGAGTTACCAAGTTTTAGTTTATGGTTTACCAAGTTCTGGGTTATGGTTTTACCAAGTTCTTGACTTGTGGTTTTACCAAGTTATAAGTTTGTAGTTTTACCAAGTTCAATATTTTTCTTTACCAATTTTTAGTTAGTTTTTACCAAGTATTACGGATCTAGTTGGCACGGTGCTAGGCACGCACTTCATAAACTGTCCTTATGCCTTCAGGGCCGTCCTACGTATTTAACCAAAACTGGTGCACAATAAACCACATTCCTATACCATTACATTTACCAAATTTTACTAAGTTTAATGTTTGATATTTACCAAGTACTTATTCTGTTTGTATTTAACAACTTTCAAGTTTGGGTTACCAAGTTTAAGTTTGTGGTTTACCAAGTTTGAGTTATGATTTTACCAAGTTTTAGACTTGTGGTTTTACCAAAATTAACTTTGTGTTTTACCAAGTTACCAAGTTTAAGTTTTTCTTTACCAATTTTAATTATTTTTTTACCAAGTATTACGTATGTAGTTTGGCACAGTGCATTGGATGCACTTCATAAACCGTCTATGAACCATGTCGATGTCTCTGGACAACTCAAAATCATCGTCACAGCCAATGCACGGTTGGGCAGACCGTCCGACACACCGTGGGAGTAGGAGGATTCGAACGGGACGTTCCCGAGCGTTGTTGGACGGTTTGGTGAAACTGTCCGTCAACCGTCTCCATTCCCTAATGCTCACCTGGGTCGTGAATGGTCAGTATACGGTCCCTGGACCGTCCATTTTACCGTCCCTTTGAAAATTTGGACATGCACGTTCCTGGGTGTTTTGGGACGGTCTGTATTGGACCATTCTCCAAGCGTCCCACGCTTGCTGTTGTTTCTAGTGACTAAGAGACGGTCAGGAAAGTTTTTTTTTTTTAGACGTCCAATAACCGTCCTCTATGATTTCCATGTCTATTACCACCATTCTTACTCAAATCCTACCTCAATATCTTATAAATTCACCACGAATAACAATATCAATTTACCAGCTTTCATGGAGACACAGGTAACCACTTGTAACATAACATATACACAATACACAATTTAACATGCAAATGGAGAATTCAACATCCACAAAGTACTCAACGTTCGAATTACACAAGCCAACATCCAAATACATATACACTTCCAATTACAAAGAACAATGGGAGCATTCACCAACCAAAATCCTTAGTTCACAAGCCGACATCCATCTATGCTATTCCACACCCATATACAAAATATTCAAACAAAGCACTTCCAAAAACACATCAACAACACATCAACGAATTGAATCTAGAATCAAGCTCCTCCTATCGGTTAGAATAGTATAAGCAATACGCGCTCTGAGTGCTTGCATGGAAACCTTGTTCGATTCATGCCAAATATTGGCTCACTCTGGGCGTAGCATTCGCTCCACAGACATATATACACACCGCAATTGATTGACTCCGACCCTTGTCGCATACAATCTGAATCCATGAAATTGCCGGACATTTTTATCCCCCACAGCTCGCAACATACTTTCAAAAAATTTACTTATCAAGTTTTACCAAAATACACAAACAAAGGACTTGGTCATGCACATGTAAAATATATCAACACATAAAACCATCGATGTTGAACCAATTTTTTTCTTAGAATAACACTTACAAGCTTTCTTCGGCGTGTCTTCAGACGTGTATCGGAATTCAATGAGTTCATGCCATACACCTTGGCCTGTCATATATAAGAATAGCATGCTTCAATGAAAGAAAATAAGGTGGAAAAAGTAGGAAGACAAGAAAAAATGAATTTCATTGATCTTACTGCAAAACTTTTCCAGCCCATTGAATCATAGTTGAAACAACCACATTGTTGACCTTTAGTACAGCCATGGTCAAGTCGATATTCGAATAGCATGATGGATCAGCATCACACTTATGGAAAAAGGAACATGTAGCTGCTGCATGACATACACTTTGTGTATCGAGCAATGAGAACACCTGAAGATAGATAATATCTAAAAATCATAAATTCACCCAGCATTCTTTCTACCTACTATATTTTAATATGAGACACTTTGAAATTTGGAATAACAATAAAATTAAAGAAGATGCCACATAACAGATTCAAATTAAGAGTACAATGCCAACTCACCAAGGTTGATATAAATAGATGCAATGATGCCCAAGACTATCAACAATTTTCAGGAATACAAAACTCAAACGGGCTCTAATATCAGACTTCAACGTACTGTCGTATATTTTCCCTCACCAACCTATTATCATATAATTGTCCCATTTGTGTTTCATTCTACCACCAGACATTGCATAAAACTAATTTGCATCAACTGAAGGAAACTTTAACCAAACATAACACTGATATGTTCAAAAATTTAACCTTTTACACCATAATATTAATTCTGGCGTAGTCGCCAGAACCAATGGATTAATTATTCCAATAATCCCCGAAGGGCCAGTGTCCAAACAAAAGGCCAAGAAATTCTCTGATGCAATGTATAAATTTTTCTTGCAGGAAGCGGATAATCTGGAACCCCAGGAATCCCAAAAACTGAAAATAATGATCCGGATAGATCAAGACCGGACATCCATTAATATGGATTCCTCACATCGGATTTAAATAAAGATGGAAAAAGGCCTTAAGATGCACAAGGAGAGCCCAACAAGCATGAACATGCCCAAAACGGAGTTCGTCGGAAAAGTGGCCGGAAAGCAGCCGGAACCACCACTGGACGTCGGACATATTTTGTAATAGTATAGAAAATAAAAACATGTGAAATTTGGCTAAGGCATTGAGACCAATTCGGTCTAGCCAATTCAAAATAGCCAATTCGGTCTAGACTGAATTGGCCTAGACGGAATTGACTCCCATGCCTTAGAAAATTTTCCTTCTCCCTCAAATCGGTCATTTCTCCAATTCGGTCTAGACCGAATCGCTATAGACCGAATTGACATTCTCCAGTATTATTTGTTTTAAATCTCCAATTCGGTCATTTTGCCAATTCGGTCTAACCCGAACTACTCCCCTAGACCGAATTGCCTTCTGTGATAGTATTACTAGTATTATTTTTGTAGGCACTCAATTCGGTTTACAAGTCCAATTCGGTCTAAACCGAATTGCTACCAATAGACCGAATTGATGCCATTCCCTTTTGTAATAGATAGGTTTGGTCCCAATTCGTTCTAGGCCATACCAATTCGGTTTACACCATAGACCGAATTGATCCCCCCTAAACCGAATTAGGTCATTTTTTATGTATTTTTCATTTCTCTTGTTTCCCAAGGGGCTTGGCCTATATATATGACCTTCCCCTTCATTTGTAAACAACTTTGCTTAATATTGAAATCAACTCTCATATTTTCAAAGTTCACAACCGAGAGCACTCTTTCAAAAGTGTTCTCCCCCAACCGTGTTTGTCTTGAACTTAAGTTCATTTCCCTCACGCCATCAAGTTGGAAACTTGCTCGATGGATTGTCAATGAATGATGCACTTGAAGGAAGCCATTTGTCTTGAGCTTGACTCTCTTCCCTTGGCAAGTTCGGGTCCCCTTCATTCATAAGTTTCATTATCTTTCATTTTACGATTTAGTTTCATTTTCTTATATCGTAATCATCCTTTTGTGTGTGTTCTTGTTCTTCATCAATCTTCACACCCCTACCTTCCTAATCATCATTTTACTTAACCCTAAAATTCAGACAACACTAATCTGGATATTGTCACTAAACAAGTTTCGATCTACGGCATATATAGAAATTTGGTATCAGAGCCAAACTTGTTGGTGCAATAGGATTATTCTCCATATTTTTCTTGTTATTATCCGTGTGTTATTTATGTTCTCATCCATATAAAAATATTTCATGCCTTGCAACTCTCGGCCATACCACATTTTGCCATCTCTTGCTTGTTGTTGATGTCTTGTTGTCCTAATCTCATGTATGAATGTGCTTGCATGATTGCTTGAGTTCATTGGATTAAACAAGATTATTAAGAGCGAGCAGTGAAGGGTATTCGGGTTCGGGAGTGAGAATTTCTGTTCTTGGTGTTCATATTGTTCTTGACAAGGTTCATCTTGTTCTTGGCAAATTGATGTAATAGTGTAAGTTTGATCTTGCATGGGCAAAAGGCTAGCATGTGTAGCTGTGATCATTAAATGTCCAATCATGTGCAAATTCGGCTCCTTGTTTAACGTGAAGATATTGTAAAGAAATCTGCAGCATTTAATTCCCCAAGGAGGTACAAGACATCCAGCCGAAAAAGGAGGAAGAAAGTCAAAAATTGCGGACCAACCAATTCGAAAGCAATTCGGTCTACCCTCAATTCGGTCTAGACCGAATTAGCTAGCATAGACCGCACCAATCCTCCTACAGAAGAAAATTGCCAAAGTTCAACGCCCCAATTCGGTCTCCATCCCATTCGGTATAAACCGAATCGTCACCAGACCGAATTGCCTGGAGGAAATTACGCATCAACTCATCCATTTGGAAGACATCAATTCGGTCTCCTTCAATTCGGTCTCCTGGTACGACATAGACCGAATTGGGCTCCTCTAAACCGAATTGAGCCCCCAGAATTTTTCAAGTGTTGTGGTGTAATTCCATCTTTAGTATTATTTTCTCCTTTTCACATATTTGAGTGTTTTGAGTGAATTTACAATAAAGTGAATATCGGACTGGCACAATTTGAAACCTAGCCCGAGAAGCCACTTGAGTACTTGTACAATAAAGTGGATATCGTGACTGACATTTTGTGAAACCTAACCCGAGAAGTCATTTGAGTAAATTGGGTTTGATTTCTCGAGTGTTTTTTCTTGAGAGCTTTATTTTTCCACTTCTAAATTGGGACAAATATCACTGTTCTTCGCTTGCGATATCTGTTTAAAACTGTGAACTTGATCCGATTGCAGTACACACATACATATCTGTGCGTTCCTTGATTGAGTCGAACAGTTCATTTGACTCTTGAACTGTGCGTACGAAATATCTGTGTGTACTTCTCTTGCATCTGATTGAACTATCTGAGCAGGCGACGAACTGAAGCGGTGTTGAGAACCAGGATTCAGTGCAAATTTGAGAGATCACTCTATATATTTTAGCACTTATTTTCTGACCTACCTTATATTTATATTATTTTTCTAAGTATCATGGTAGGGAACACAGAGCCAAATTTGACTGACATCATGGAGATGCTACGATCAATGAGCGAGAATACTGTTAAAAGGGCTGATTTAGAAACCCTTAAGCAAACTCTTGATGCTAATGTTTCAAATATTACTGCCGTGAATGAGCGCATTGATAATTTGAGCAATGAATTTGCAGGACGCATGAAATTACAAGATGAGGCCTTGGCACAACGATTGATGCAACGGGTTGAACGAAGGCTGGAAGATGCCTTCTATCATCCTTCCACCTCCGGACAAAATGGAGCATCTGGGAGCAATAGCCACGTCCAAGGAACTGACATGGCTGATGCAGAGGAGGCCATAGCCGAAAGGGAAGCAGAACAAGTCGCGATATGTACGTTTGATCGTCGGCAAGGGCCCTGTGCTCGAAGAACACCACCTCCGATGGCTCCAATCCCTCCTCCTCCTATCGCAGTCGAAGGATTACGTATCAATGATCATTTGGCCATGCCTCCACCACCAATGCAAAATCGGCACCAGAATGCGCCTGTAATGGACCGTGATGATCACGATGACGTGGATGACAATCTGCAGTGTATCAAATTTACCATCCCTACCTTCAGAGGGACTGGTGATCCGAATGAATTCCACGATTGGAGGAACACAATGGAAATGATCTACAACTGCCACAACTACTCCGATTTCAAGAAGATCCAGTTGGTCGTTCAAGAATTCAAGGATTATGCCCAACTCTGGTGGCAAAAGTTCACAATTGATCATCACAATGCCGGACAGCCCCAAGTCACCGACTGGGAATATTTTCTGCAACTCATGGAGAGAAGATTCGTGCCTCCTACCTACAAGCCAGATATGTACATGAAGGTGATCAGTCTGAAGCAGGAATCAAGGACTGTTGAAGAATACTACCGCGAAATAGAAATGCTCATGATGCGAGCACAGTTCAATGAAGATCCGTTGATCACCCTGACCAGATTCGCGAAAGGTTTGAGACCCGAAATATTCGAAGAAATGGACATGAGAGGGTATGTAAATATCACAGATTTGGTAAGAAAAGCCGCAAAGTTTGAGTCCCAACTCAAAAGGAGAACCCACCGGACTTCCACAAGTTACAACCCAAACAAGCCTTGGTTAATCCGACCACCCGAGAGGACTGAGAAACCCAAAATTCTCCAGGCCATACCGTCGCCGGTTCGTGATGAGGGAGGTTACAGGCCTAAAAGGTTTGAACTGGGTAAAAATTTCAGGGAATACAACCGGGAAGATCGGAACCGGAATCCGAGCTAGGATCAACATCCACCCGCCAAAAACAAAAGGGAAATCACTTGTTGGAAGTGCGGCAAGAAAGGCCATTATGCAAATGAATGCAATAATCCAAGACGAGTGGCTATACTCAATACAGGCGAGGATGAAAGACCTGTGATCGAGGTTGAACCAGGAGTGTTCAAAGTTGTTGACTCTGAGGATGAGGATGTCTATGACGAAGATCCAAGGCGCTATCAAATTGATGAATCAGTCAATCCAGAAATCAATGAGGACACTGAGGAAGATGTGAATCTGCTGGTAGCCATGAGGGTGCTAAACGCTCCAGAAGTCTTACCCAACGAACAAAGGGAAAATCTCTTCCATTGTCGTTGCACCATTCAGGGCAATAATGCCACTGTCATTGTTGATAACGGAAGCTGCACTAATATTGTTAGTTCGTATACTGTGCGCAGATTGCAGCTACCAACAGAGTAGCATTCCAGTCCCTATCTACTACACTGGATGAACAACAGTGGCAAGACCAAGGTCTCCCAACAGGCATGGGTCCCTATCACGAAGGGTACCTACTCGGAAAGAGTATTATGTGATGTTGTTCCCATGAACGCTTGTCACGTCTCGCTTGGAAGACCGTGGCTTTATGATAAGGACGCCACTTACCGAGGAAGATCTAATGTTTTATATTTTAAACATGGGCAAAAGGAATATCTGTTTAAGCCTTTATCTGTAAAAGCTGTCAGATTAGACCAGGAAAAGTTGAAAAGTATAGTAGCTCAAGCGGAAGCTGACCACAAGGCAAGGGAAAGGGGAAAAGCCAAAATAGGTGAAGATTCATCAAGCTTGGATCAATGTCTGATATTGACCAAAACAGCATTTCAGCAAGCAGCACAAGAACCTGACTTCTCAGGTCACTGTTTTCTTGCATTAATTAAACCTCCTGAATCTCTCAATAGAACTATTCATACTGCACCTGATTTGCCTTTGAAATTTTCCAGAATGCTCGACAAAAATCAGGATATCTTTCCGGAAGAAGTGCCAGCTGGCTTACCACCACTCCGAGGTGTGGAACATCGTATTGACTTTGTACCCGGAGCTTCAATCCCCAATAGACATGCGTACCGCATGAATCCCGATGAAACAAAGGAAATTCATCGGCAAGTACAAGCATTACTCGAAAAAGGTTGGGTTCGAGAAAGTTTGTCTCCGTGTGCTGTTCCAGTCTTACTTGTTCCGAAGAAGAATGGTGAATGGCGTATGTGTGTTGACTGTCGGGCAGTCAATGCTATTACGGTCAAATATCGTCATCCAATTCCCCGACTGGACGACATGCTAGATGAACTCGGTGGCGCTAGTCTTTTTACCAAGATCGATTTAAAGAGCGGATATCATCAAATCAGAATGCAACCAGGGGATGAATGGAAAACCGCCTTCAAGACAAAGTTTGGTCTATATGAGTGGCTTGTTATGCCATTCGGCCTTACGAATGCCCCCTCTGCATTTATGCGTTTGATGAACGAGACTCTTAGACAATTTATATGAAAATTTGTAGTAGTTTATTTTGATGACATTCTTGTTTATAGCCGTACTCTAATCGATCATGTGAACCATGTGCAACAGGTACTCGATCGACTGAGAGAAGTCCGCTTGTACGCCAACTTCGAGAAGTGTAGCTTCTGTGTGCCGGAGGTGACCTTTCTGGGATTTGTCGTTGGAAAGGATGGACTGAAAGTGGACGAATCAAAGATCAAAGCTATAACTGACTGGAAGCCACCAACCACTGTGCATGAAGTACGCAGTTTTCTGGGTTTGAGTGGTTTCTTCAGAAGATTCGTCCCACAATTAGTGTCATTGCGGCCCCGATTACTGCACTACTTAGGAAGGACATTCCATTTAAGTGGGGGCCAGCACAACAGAAAGCATTTGACGACCTTAAGGATAAGCTCACTCATGCACCTGTCCTAGCATTACCAAATTTTGACTTACCATTCGAAATCGAAAGTGATGCGTCAGGTACGGGCATGGGAGCAGTGTTGCTTCAAGAAGGGAGACCAATAGCATACTACAGTGAGAAGTTCAGTGGAGCACAACTGAATTATTCCACGTACAACAAGGAACTATATGCTGTTGTTCAGTCTTTGAGGACATGGCAACACTATCTGAGAGGAAGAGAATTCGTGATCAACACTGATCATGAGACGCTTAAGCACATAAGGGTTTAGGGACAATTGAGCAAAAGGCACGCACGGTGGAGCACGTTTATAGAGTCCTTTCCTTACGTGATTAAGTACAAGAAAGGGAAAGACAATGTGGTTGCAGATGCACTCTCCAGAAGAACAGCATTGGCTATATTTGCGACTACTCATTTGTTTGGATTTGAGCATATCAAGAGTCAGTACTCCACTGACGAAGATTTCAGAGTGTTGTACGAGAGGACAAAGCAGAATGGATTCAAGGAGTTTTCCCAACTAAACGGGTTTCTGTACTACGGAAACAGATTATGCATTCCAAAGGGATCTGTCAGAGAATTACTGATTCAAGAGGCTCATGGAGGTGGTCTCATGGGACACTTTGGGAAAGATGCAACTCTGGAGATTCTCATTGAAAAGTTCTACTGGCCAAAGATGCAAGCCCAGGTTGTTCGCTTCATTGCTAAGTGCTTGGTCTGTCTGAAGGCCAAGTCAACTGCTAAACCCCACGGCTTATATCAAACATTACATGTGCCTGAAGGACCTTGGCTAGACATATCAATGGACTTCGTGCTTGGACTACCACGGACTGCAAGAGGCAAAGATTCAATCTTTTTGGTAGTTGATCGATTCTCCAAGATGGCACATTTCATACCATGTGCGAAGACCAATGACGCCAGGCATATCTCGAATCTATTCTTTAGAGAAGTGGTACGTCTTCATGGAGTACCAAAGTCAATCGTGTCTGACCGCGATGCCAAGTTCGTAAGCTACTTCTGGAAAGGTTTTTGGCGTGAGATGGGTACGCAACTTTTGTTCTCAACGTCCTACCATCCTCAGACGGACGGACAGACAGAAGCGGTAAATCGTGTGTTGGGTAACCTCCTGCGCATAATTACTTCTTCGAGCTCCAAAAGTTGGGATGAATGTTTACCTTACATTGAATTTGCTTATAATCGTCACATTCATCGTGCCACACACATGTCACCCTTTGAAGTCGTTTATGGATTTAACCCGATAACCCCTCTCGATTTTCTGCCACTACCTAGTAGTGAGCGTCTTAACTTCAATGGCAGAGACAGGGCTAAAGCAATCAAGGATCTACACGAGAAGGTTCGGAACAGCTTGTTGAAGGCATCAGAGACATATGCCAAATTTGCCAACAGGGGCAGAAAAAGGCTGTTGCTGAAACCAGGAGACTGGGTCTGGGTGCACATGAGAAAAGAACGTTTTCCTGCACAAACACATGGCAAACTTGCATCTCGTGGGACAGGACCTTACAAAGTCCTAGAGAAAATCAATGACAATGCCTATCGGATTGAGCTTCCTGATGACTTTAATATTAATCCGACTTTCAATGTTGCTGATTTATCTCTTTTTGAAAGAGATGATGAGTTGGATTCTGTTCGGTTGATGTCTCAACCTTCCCAAGGGGGTGGGGATGGCGTAGTCGCCAGAACCAATGGATTAGTTATTCCAATAATCCCCGAAGGGCCAGTGTCCAAACAAAAGGCCAAGAAATTCTCTGATGCAATGTATAAATTTTTCTTACAGGAAGCGGATAATCTGGAACCCCAAGAATCCCAAAAACTGAAAATAATTATCCGGATAGATCAAGACCGGACAAGCTCGGAATCCATTAATATGGATTCCTCACATCAGATTTAAATAAAGATGGAAAAAGGCCTTAAGATGCACAATGAGAGCCCAACAAGCATGAACAGGCCCAAAACGGAGTTCGTCGGAAAAGTGGCCGGAAAGCAGCCGGAACCACCACTGGACGTCGGACATATTTTGTAATAGTATAGAAAATAAAAACATGTGAAATTTGGCTAAGGCGTTGAGACCAATTCGGTCTAGCCAATTCGAAATAGCCAATTCGGTCTAGACGGAATTGGCCTAGACGGAATTGACTCCCATGCCTTAGAAAATTTTCCTTCTCCCTCAAATCGGTCATTTTCTCCAATTCGGTCTAGACCGAATCACTATAGACCGATTTGACATTCTCCAGTATTATTTGTTTTAAATCTCCAATTCGGTTATTTTGCCAATTCGGTCTAAACCGAACTACTCCCCTAGACCGAATTGCCTTCTGTGATAGTATTACTAGTATTATTTTTGTAGGCACTCAATTCGGTTTACAAGTCCAATTCGATCTAAACCGAATTGCTACCAATAGACCGAATTGATGCCATTCCCTTTTGTAATAGATAGGTTTGGTCCCAATTCGTTCTAGGCCATACCAATTCGGTTTACACCATAGACCGAATTGATTCCCCCTAAACCGAATTAGGTCATTTTTTATGTATTTTTCATTTCTCTTGTTTCCCAAGGGGCTTGGCCTATATATATGACCTTCCCCTTCATTTGTAAACAACTTCGCTTAATATTGAAATCAACTCTCATATTTTCAAAGTTCACAACCGAGAGCACTCTTTCAAAAGTGTTCTCCCCCAACCGTGTTTGTCTTGAACTTAAGTTCATTTCCCTCACGCCATCAAGTTGGAAACTTGCTCGATGGATTGTCAATGAATGATGCACTTGAAGGAAGCCATTTGTCTTGAGCTTGACTCACTTCCCTTGGCAAGTTCGGGTCCCCTTCATTCATAAGTTTCATTATCTTTCATTTTACGATTTAGTTTCATTTTCTTATATCGTAATCATCCTTTTGTGTGTGTTCTTGTTCTTCATCAATCTTCACACCCCTACCTTCCTAATCATCATTTTACCTAACCCTAAAATTCAGACAACACTAATCCGGATATTGTCACTAAACAAGTTTCGATCTACGGCAAATTCTAACATTTCATCGAACACATTATCATCAATACAAGTTCAAATTCACAAGAATTCATTAAGTATTCATCAAGAACATTATCCATACAATAACTACAAATTACAGAAAAAAACTTTTCTTCAGTATATTGCCCCAAAAACACAAATAATTCTAAAGATAATTTTCATCTCAAGGCACACCTTGCACAACCTAAACTAACACATGTCTAACCTAATTTCATCTTCAACCAACAAGACCAGAAAAAATAAATTAAATTTCTCATTACCGGGATTGCTTGGCTTGACCACTTCCGAATGCTGGGGCTTTCTCTTTGGTGATATTTGGGGAATTGCAGTTCAATGTCTCTTGTTCATCCTCTAGGGTTTCATTGACAATCTTCAACAACTTCAAAACGATCATACTTCTCTTTGTCCTCGTCCTCTAGGGTGTGGGAGCAGATTTGGGCTCGCCTACCTTCATTTCTTCTTCTTTCCATGTTGTTTCTTTCTTCTCCACTCTTGCAGGTTCGACACCCTCGTTTCTCTGTCTCTTCTCTGTCTTCTCTCCCGCGCTCTCTCTCTCTCGGCTCTCTTCTCTCTTCTCTCGTTTTGAATTAAGGATATGGTTAGATCGTTAATTACTTTGGTAAAGAATTTGTGGGGGTGTAATATTGGAGTCAAAATGGCTGATAGGGCGTAAAGTATAAGAAAAATGGGTATGAGGCCTTTTTTAAATGAAACATTTTTGAAATGGGACTGGGCTCTCATTTACCGTTGTCTCTATTTCATTGGTCAAAATTATTCTTTTGATTTTATCTAATTAATTGACTATATCTTTTATACAAATAATTAAATATAATTTTAAAATATCCCAAATTTTATACTACCTCCATTCTTGTGAATACTATGAAACATTTGGCTTTTTGTCACTATTCATTGTTCAACTTTGATTCACGTTTAAACAATAGTTATAGAAGAAAAAACATAGTCAAGTGAGATCTTGTTAGAATCGTTTCGTCTTGTAGTTTTATAATATCAAATTTTTATAATTTTTACTTATACACAACGTAAGTTATTAACTGTTAAAAATGTGCATTGGATTGCGTGCGCAGGGTGAGTGTTGCATTTTCACGAGAACAGAGGAAGTAATTTTTTATTCTCTACAAATAGAGACCACTCTTGCTATATTTTTTATTAAATACACAATATATCAATTTTAATATATTTAACCTATTTTAAATTTTAAAATAATTATATATAGAGGGTGTTTGGATGTGCGTTTTGAAAAGTGCTGCAGCGTTTTCAAAACGCATAATCAAATAATTGCTGTAAGAAAACGTGCTGCAGAAAATTAAATGTTTGGATGAGCTTATGCTGTTTTAAAACGCAATAATCAGATAATCAATTTTTAAGTGTTTGGCTTTGTGTTTTCATATTGTAAAATTACCACAAGGGTATGAATAATAAAAAATAAATAATTATTAAAGACATCATCATTATGTTGGTGAACAAAGCCAGAGTAATTTTGCAGTTAATGTTCCTTTATACCAAACTATAATATTATAATGTATGAACTCACAAATGATTTGGCCTAACACAGTGAATTAATTCCATATTTAAAAGAACATTCGGAAAAGAATAAAGGTATTACGGAGCTTATATTTTCGCGGCTACTCTGGTACACAACTCCGCCGTCTTCGAGTAACGATTGCGCAGAGTGGCGGTATTAATGGGGAAGGAAGAAGCGCCGGTGGTAGTTGTGGTTGGATGGTTAGATGGTTATTTATAAAGTATGTAAAATTGAAGTGGTTGGGTTGGGATGAATATTGATGAGTTGGATAAGAGAGAAATTAATAAAATAATGAGATGGTTGAATGATTGGGTGGTTGGGGTGGTCATGGATAATTATAGTCTTAGGGCTTTTAAATGGTTAAATCTCTCAACCCAAAATTGTCCCCTGTACTTAATTACAGGTCAAATGCATTAACCTTAATCTTATGTAGTATATCCGATTACAACCTGTTTAATCTGTTTATATGTATACTTAAACATGTTGATCAGGTGACCGAAAATTGTCCCATTTTAACTCGTTTAACCCGTTGATGCCTGGTTTTGCATATTTTCAAACCAATAGTTACAAATTTTTCGTAAATCTATGCTAAAAAAAGTTAAATACATATAACGTATTCAAAATACTAATATTCAAAGCAAACCAATCCGCCCACAACATAAATGATATCAATATCCATAGTAACAGGATGAGAGCTAAATAAAGAGTATGATCTAAGAGATTCAATTCAAAACTAAAGTCTCAAAACATAGATGATATAACCCACATAGATGATAGCATTGCACCTACATTTTGAGAAGACAAATAAGTTACATTTATTAAAAATAAGATTATATATATAATAAAAAAATAAAAAAATTAGAGAATAAATTACATTTATTAAACATATTCTCATGCCAGATTAGAGGTCTCATCATCAACTCAAACCTAACCTAACTTGTTTATTAAACACGTCAGTCACCCAAACACTTAACGAAACCCTTGACCTAAACCCAGTTGTTCCGTATTGGGTTTGTGTCGGGTCAACCTTTCCCACCTCCAGTGACAATGCAATGGTCGTGCCCGATATATGGCGTTGGATGCATCTCACATATCTTCACGAGTCAGAAACCCTGAACGAACGTAACCTTTTACTTAAAAACGTTCTATTTCACGTAACCTCTTACTTAAGAACGTTCTATTTCACGCATTTTAAGCCGTTTGTGGGTAGAGCCAAATGAGCTAGGCCAATTCATTTTCTTTTTTAATTGGGTTGTGATTATGTAATAAAGAGGCACATGAAGTAGATTTGCACGTTTTCCATACCGCACAAATAATGTTTTCACTTTAGTTAATCACACACAATTCTAAGTTCATTTATATTATTAATTAGTTGGTCCTTATCACCATAATTGAGGTCTTGAAGAAATGTTTAAATAAGTAACTATAAATATATGTACAAAATGAAGGAATGAAACGTGGTGACTTGATTCATTTTTTGACATTCATCTCTCCGGCACATCAAACATTATACTTTCCATACATATTAGTATATTGCACATTGTATATATTTGTGGGCACGTACATACACACACTTATGTTTTAATCTATGCAATAATAATATTATTAAAACCATGTCGTTTCGATGTTGAATTGTGAATGGGGACCTCAATGATAAAATAAAATATAAAAGGTTATTAGATGATCCTATATAAGAGTATAAACTATAAAGGGTGAGGTAGCAATTAAGTAGAGTATATATATTCCAAAAGATTGTAAAGTGAGCCCGTGAAGAATGTGTTTGGGTTCGCTTTCATGACAGCTTCGTGTTCAAATAAAATTCAAATGGCAGCACGTTTGGTTGCCTTGGTCCTTTTTGAATTTTTTGGAAATTTGGATCTTTATTACACAGGCCCATATTGCATGTTTTGTGGTTAGCTAGCTACAATATCTTGGAATTTCTCCATAAACAGAAGTCTAGCTAATACTCGTAATTCTCATATGTCATCTTAATTATGGTCTTGATTGTTTCCTAATTTGCCATTCTTTATTTGTATGATAGTGAAAGGGAAGTCAGGAAATCCACTTTCCCTCTTAGTTGTAGGTTGTGTTTTGTTTGATGGGAAGTTGGATGATTTGGAACAACTTAGCTTGTCTTGATAAACACATGCAGCACCTGAGGTGATGATATATAGTGATTTCATAATAATGTAAGTAACCTTTCCCTTGTCTTTTAAATTCTCCGATCCAACACCAATGTAACAAATCCCCCATATATCCATCAATTCATTCTTTTAAATTATACTTGTATTTTATTTTTTCAATTCAATTATATTATTGGTGAACTTGGAAACAGATCTAGTGCTGGGTTTAGGGTTGGGCCGTGGCAAGGCAACAAGAATGCCATAGTCGTCAATCAGTACTCAGAAGTTCATCAGGCCTCAAGTATTTTACTGTCAACCACCAAAATGAGTTGAGAATAAAATCTTTGCCTCTTGAGCTAGCTAGCATGATTGCATGAACGGCTTTTTATATATATATATATATATATAAATTAAATCTACTCCTCTCGTAATTTAAAAATTCTAACATTGAAGATTTTATGCAATTCAATACACATTTTTAACGAGTAATATTTCAAATTTTATAAAAGAAAAATTATAAAGCTTTGTGATTAGACGAATATAATATCTTATTAGACTATGTTTTATCTTATGTAAATATGTTAAAAGTCAGAATCAAAATTACTCAGTGAATAGTATTTACTATGCAAACCTTAAAATTAAAAAATGACTGAGGAAATATAAGTTAGGATATTCCTCTATTGAAAGGGGGTGTTCAAGAATTCAAGGGATGTAAGATTCATAATCCATGACTTCATCTATACCCGGCCCTTATATATAATTAAAATCCCTAATTACTTAATAATAAAGGCAAATGTGTAATTAGTCTCTATAAAATAGTAGGAGTAATTTATTAAGGGTCATTTAGTCATAAAAAATTATACTTATTACCAATAAAAATGTTAATACCAAAATCACCATCATTCCCATCCATTACATCTTCCAAACTAAACAATTAAAGGATACATTAAACATTCCAAAAAGTATTAATTACTCAGGCTGTACATTCATCAATCATATCATGGCAATTGAACACAATGTTGATTATACCACAATTGTTAGTACAATTACATTACACCATCTTCATAGCATACATTCCACAAGAAGAATATAACATATTTTTGGTTCAGTATTTGAAGATTCATACTCCTATTAGAATAATATCACAGTCATATTCAAGCATGCAAAAACGAAGCATCTAACTTAAATTTAACAGCACTCCTCAAGAAACAAATCCACAAAAACCAATAAATATACAAAAACCGAAGCCTGCTACAAATAAATTAAATAGCAACAATCTCCAATTATTCTTCACAATAAGATTAAAATAAAATAAATATAAAAATAAACAAAAAGCCATCGCCATTAAGTTAAGATAATAAAGCATAAATTAAATCCCACTTACAGAGTCAGCAAAGCCCCAACCACGCTTACAATCACGGCGCCAAATATTCCGTGATTAAATCGAACCGCGCCGTTATCCGCCGTCTGGTCCGCTACGTCTCCGTCTGGTGAATCTGCCGGCGAGTCCGCTGCCTTCGCCGAAGCCTTGTGCTTCTTCTTCGATGGCTTTGGCGACTCTGCATCAGCCTCGGGAGCTGGAGCCGGCGCCGGAGGCAGAGCTCCTTTGAAAAGCTCCAGTGGTATCAAAACCTTGTTCAGTTCGTAGATAGCCAATGGCGTTTCGTCGAACAAAGTGTTCACGATCTTCGCCGTCACGAGCTTGGTGACGAGCGTGACGTCGGTGCCGTCGTTCTGCACGTTGAAATCGAACTTGCTCGCGCCGTCGGTGGCGAGGGTGTTGGTCAAGCCGTTGCTCGATTTCAGGCCGGACAAGGACTCGTAAATAGGCATTGCGTGGAATTCGAGGAGCGATTGCTTGCCGGAGGCGGTTAGGTTTTTGTACTTCGGCAGGAAGCTTTTCATCGCGTCGTCGCCGGGGCAGAATATGGTTAAGCCGCTGAACACGTTGTCGTCGTACGTCTGCGCCGCCGGACTCGCCGCCAGCGTATCCGCGAACACTTTACACCCGTGCGCCGCCATCACCGACGTGATATTCGTCTTGGTCGGGGCCGGGGCCGGCGCCTCTGCCTCCGCCGAAGGCAAAATTGATGAGATCTGAATAACCGAAATGTTGTAAGGTATAGCCTGCACCGTCCTCACAAACGTCGCCGGGAATTCGCCGTTATTATCCTTCGGTGCGAATCCGACTTTCCCGCCCTTCAGATCCGTGATATTCACGAATCCAGCCGCCCCCGTCGCCGATCCAGTCGCCTGAAACATCGTCGCCGCCACCGCGGTGCCATTCGTGATATCGTGCAGCTTCTTCCCATCAAAATAGTCTAGCAACACGTGAAGCGACAGCACCTTCTTCATCGCACCGACGTTGACACCCTTCTTCAACAGATCCGCCATCCCGGCGTTATCCACGGCGCAGACCGTTATTGTCTCGCGGCGGTTTATCTCGGCCGCGAGCTGAGTAACCGTCAAATAGTGATTAAACGTGGTGAAATCTGGCTCCTTCTCCAAAATGTGGGTGATATTGTGAGCATTGGCCGCAAACGGCAGAGCCACCACGAAGAGGCACAAAAGCACTGCAGCAGCAGCACGGCGGAGGAGCTCCATGGTCGACCAAGCCCGTGCACAGGTACGCAATCCGAAAAACTGCTCTGTACCAGAAAATGTGGCAGCTATAGAGTGAGAGTGAGTGTACAAAATAGGGATTGAGAGGTTTATTAAAAAGGGGCTTGAAAATTAGGGCAAACTACAGCGAATGCCACCGGAAAGATTCTTCTCGTAACCACTGCGCATACTTTATACTACTAATCAAACAATAATTAGAGTTGTTAATCACCTTTTTGTCCCATAATAAAGTGTGATTTTTTACACCCTCAGGAGTCAGGCCTCTGCAAATTTCGGACAAATCCCATTAAACATTTAAAAAATGGTCAAGATGAAGAAAATTATGCACACTTAATATTTGACTTGAGTAGACATAATGAAATACATTTTCCTCTAATTACGTGAATTAATTATTTAAAAAGTACCCAATCACCGTCCAAATAGGACAAAAGATTGTGAGCTCCAATAATTTATACCATTGTAGTAACTGGTTTAACATAGCTAAGTAGTAATTAATTATGGAGTGAGGAGTGATTAGGGTTAGAAAATTGGAATTGGCGAGTGGAGTGAAGTGGGGACGACAGGAGACTCGTACAGGACTGTGACGTGATTAAATAGTAACTTTAAGTTATCATTTGGAGGCACTTAAAAGAATAGAAACCGACACCTTTAGCTGAGAATAAAAAACAATAAATGATTCTTGGCCTTTTTAATTATTAAGATACGTGGAAATTAGGAAAGAAAAAACAAAAGGGTTATTTATTTTAAAGTTCTGGAACACTTGGGCGTTAATGTGAAGTGGCAGGCATTTAGTCGAAAATTTAATTCGGGGGTTTTAATTTGTGGAGAACTTTACAGTATTTAATACTCCCTCCTTTATTTTAAAAAGATAACGTTGGTATATGGTATAGCAAACAATATCGATGAGTAACTTTAATTCCATTTTTAACACAGTTATATAAGATAAAATATAGTCATATGAGATCTTGTTAGATTCGTCTAATCACATAGTTTTATAATATTAAAGTTTTATAATTTTTTATTTTATAAAATTTGAGGTATTACTCTTTAAAAATGTGTATTGAATTACGTGAAAATAAACATAAAGAATGTTGAGATTTTTTGAATATGAAGGAAGTAATTACTGGTAATATTTTATTTTTGACATTACTTAAGTAGTGGATATTCGTATGAGGAGGAGAATGAGATGCATAGTGTTTTTTTAGAGAGGAGCTAGGAAATGTGTTTTGTGGATGGAAAGTCTGTTTTAACTTGTACTAGAAGCTTTCATGACTCATGTCATGTGTGATAACTGATATGCTTGAGGATTGGATTATAGTTCCTCCGTTCTTTTTTAAATGCTACGGACCCACATTTCACGCAATCCAATACATATCTTTAATGCTTCATAACTCAAATTGCATACAAGTAAAAATTATGAAAAATTGATATTCTAAATCTATGCGATTAGACGAATCCAACAAGATCCCACTTGACTATATGTTATCTTATATAATTGTATTAAAAAGTCAAGTCAAAGCTACTCAATGAACAGTACCAAAAGTCAAAACGTGCATTTAAAAAGGAACGGAGGTAGTATTAGGGAGCTCGAAATGAAAATGGTAGGTTATGATAGGTAGTTAGATACTACTACTAGAAAGTAAGTAAGAATGAATGACATTGATATATAGCAAGACGGATGAGTGATGAGTGGAAATTGCAATAATATACATACAGTATTGTTTTGTTGTTGCTGCTGCTGCTGCTGGGATTATTAAATCTTAGAAGGGTATAAAGGAACAATACTCATATAACATAATTTATTTATTTTTTTTGGTAACAATAATATAACATAATTAAATATAGTAGTAGTATTCCTTACCCAAAAAAATATAGTAGTAGTATTCCATTATGACTATCAAGCAGAGTATGTGGTAATAAAGGGGTGGATGATGGAGCTGGAGACAGCTCACGTGGTTAATAATAAAATAAACCTAATGAACCCATCAATCAATTAGTAAAGTATAATTAACGAGAGAGAAATAAACCTGGTAGTTTGCTGCTCTGCCTCTCCTTGTGTTAGTTTTGTGATTATGGTCCTATGGTTTAATTCTTAATCATTGATTAATGAGCAAACATTAAAAATAGAAGTGGGTGTGACTACTACTGGACTTATGTCTTTCTTGTAGACTTGTAGTGGTAATAATAAGGAATGACCCTTATTTATCTATGGTACTCTATCTGCCACTGCCAGCTGGAGAATGGTAATTGGAATGGTGCAACAATTTTGGATGTCCCCACCCTCCACCGACGCCACATTTTCATTTTCAATTTTATTTCTTTCTTTTGCTTATTTTGAATGGTGAAATTTTAATTCAAAAATATCAATATCAATAGTACTCCCTCCATTTCTAATAAATTGTAACATTTTAAAATTTTGTACTATTCACGTATGTAATTTGCTTAAATTTTTATCATAATTATACAAGTTAAAATATAGTTAAGTAGGATCTTGTTAAATTCGTCTCGTCGAGTAGTTTTTAAATATCGAACTTTTAGATTTTTACTTATATCGAATTTAAGTTATTAATGATTTAAAATGTGCATTGGAATGCGTGCACGGTAAGTCCATTATAATTTTTTGAAAACGGAGGAAGTACTACTTAAAACAAAAAAAAAAGAAAAAAAAAATCGGAAGACGTTTGTGTACAGAATCTGTAGGTGCAGATGTGTGTAGACGACATGCATATGTGATGTTGTTCTCACCCATGTAGTATAGTAACAACCTCCTATAATTCAGTCGGCATTCAACCACCAAATCTATATATAATCTTTACAAATAATATATATATTATTTTATGAATTTTTAATCGAGTCATTCTGATATCTCCCTCATGAAAGTCAGTCGGAAGCCCTTCTTGCTGCTTTGTGAGTGTTGGATGGCCAAGGTCTCCGATGTCGGTCCGCTGTGGGTGTGAGTAGACTATATGCATGTGATGGCACACATATGTGTTGTAATGCAATGTATGAATTATTTGTTGTGATGTGTCGAGTGCATGGTGTGATGCCACTGTAATGTGATGTGATGTGTGGGCTGGTTGTTATGATGCCATATTGGTGTCGTGATGTGGAGTCATTATATGTGATGTCTTGGAGTAATTCTGTGATGACACGGTCGTCATATGTGATGCCCACATATAACCGATGTGTTAGTTCCCTCAGTTTCATGTGTTGATTCAATGTGGGTGTGAGTTAACAGATCGTTTACTTGCTTATATGTTGGACAACCAGGAGGATGTGGAGTGTGGACGAAGGTATGGCTGGGTTAGTGGTCATGGTCAGGGTGTTGCTAGTGATTTTGCCGGGCACGTGATGCTGTTGTCTATTATTTTGTTCGTGGGGTGGATTATGAACTTTATGGATTTTCTGCGGACGTGTCATCGAGCGGCGGAGTGTTTAGGTCGATCAATTCAGCCATGGCGTTGTTTTTGCCAGAAGCATGCCGTAGCAGCCGCAGACAAAGTTGCTCTCTGTAAATGCAATTCGACGACAACCAGAATTTGAGGGGGAAGGGTTTTTTCCGGATGGAAGTGATTGGGTGTGATCCTTTCTCTCAAAATCTGCAAATGTAGTTTTTGTTATTTTGAAAAGATTATATATAGATTTGGTTGTAGCCCGTTGGTATTTTTAAAGGTTGTT
Organism: Hygrophila difformis; assembly: GCA_030278955.1. Taxonomy (NCBI): domain Eukaryota; kingdom Viridiplantae; phylum Streptophyta; class Magnoliopsida; order Lamiales; family Acanthaceae; genus Hygrophila; species Hygrophila difformis. The sequence goes on from JAOANR010000007.1 coordinate 25,347,532, forward strand.
GACCAACATCACATATTCATACCTTCTACACATATCTGCACCTGCAGAGGAATCCTTATTCTGCATAGTAACTATATTGAAAAAAATCATTCTATATATCTGAAAAAATCATTCTTAAAAGGTCATGTGTTTATTACGGATTTTATTTGGTAGTACAATTTTAACATTGGAGTTTTGTAGTACGAGTATTATTTTAAGAATGTATATATTCTAAAACGAATGGAATATTTTTGTTTTTTATTTTTTTTGGTAAACACTGATACTCATGTGTCGACAAAATTATGTGAGACCAATGGATAAATGTTTAGATCAAATCGGACTACATTATTTAACCAAATAGAACATGAATGGGACCATATTAGACCAAATCAGACTAAATTAGACTGTAATTAAACTAGATTAGAACCAATTAGACCAAACCACGAGTAGTAGTCCAAAGATTTTTAAAGTCATTTTTGTACTAAATTATAAAATGCTCCCTATTAACACCATTTTTAATAAGGGGAAATTATAGATAAATACCTCTCATCCTAAGTTTATTACTTGTTCAGTACCTAGCACTATTTTTCTTCCTTTTCACTACCTAATTTTGTCTCTATATGTAAAGATTGTCAAATATGCCCCTGGTCAAGTTTAGTACTTTTGTCTTATAAGTATTGTACATATTATCAAGCAGTTTAGTATATGTGGAATTAAAAGACTTGTATATCTCTTTAGTAATTGTTGTACAATTTTCAAACATTACTTTATAGATTTTATTTATGATCTTAAACAGAGAACGTAATTAATCAAAATATATGCCATGATCATTCACAGTATTTATCATTCAAAGTAAAATTTCTGGGTCTACCTCGCTTCCGTAGTATAAGCTTTGTGGTTGAAACTTTCTGATCGAGTCCTTCAACGAGTAACCTTCTTTCCTCGTCTGCTATCCTTCTTTCAGGCCTCCTGCCTTACTCTGGTATGCATGACCTTTCGGAAATCACTGTATCGATGACACGACTCTCAACATATGTTTAACTCACTCACATATATTTAGAATTTTGGTAGACTTTTAGAAAAATATACTCGAAGATATTACTGGAATGATCAGGCTATTGTACTTAGCCTATCATCTTTTTATTGAAAGCTTTAAAATCACTCATAGTTTTACATCAAAAGAGAGAACTAAAGATTACAAAGAAATGCAAGAGAAAGAATACTATGATAGGTATCTTCGCTTCTGCATCCTTCGTGAATCATTCCTCCTTTTATAGATGAAGTCTTGGGGATCATGTGGTTCAGAATTGATTTACGTGGCCTTATCTCCGTCCTTCCTTTTTCTTCCATTATTGAGATTCCATAGCTGTCATTTTTAATCCTTCATTATTAGCCGTCCTCTTTGTCTTGTTGTCTAATTACGTCATTGCATGCGTCTTTCTGCATTATTTTGTTCTTGTCTTCTTGTTCAATTGCGTCATTGCATACGTCTTGCCGCATTATTCTTTTCTTGGTGCTACATTGGTCCTCTCTGTCGTCACTGCTTACTTCATTTCGTTGTCTCTTTCCGAAGAAATGTTCTTGTTTTCAGGCTTGTGGTGGATTTCTCTACTGCTTTCTTCCAGATACTCTTGACTTCTTCTGAGCATTCAAAATTGTATGTGTCAAATTTCTGAATTAGTCCTGCTAAATTTCCTGATCTGAATCCTGGAGTGTTCAATTGCTCAATCATTACAATTTCTTCATTTCCGAAAAAGATTCCTGCGCCTTGGTTGTATAGTCTTTTCATCTGTTCATGGACAGCACGTATTCCCATTGCTCTTTTGAAGTGGATGTATTTGTCATTAAAGATTTCTGTTTTGGGGGTTCCATAGTCTTGAGGATAACTTTCTGGTTTAGTGATTTCTTCTGCAATAGCAAGATGGTAGGAAGAGTGTTTGACTTCTGGACTAATAGAAAATATTTTTAGTTTCTGGGTTTTTGGTCTTATGTTTAGGCCTTCAAGTAGTACAGGTAATTTGGATATTTCGGTTCGTAAAGGGGACAGGAAAATAGTTCTGATAAAACCGAATTTGAAACAGTTTGAAACAAAGTTCGGGTCGCAGCCTGGTAAAATAGTTACTTGTGGATGTAGGGATTTGGTGAATTCTGTGTAAAATGATGATTCTTGTCTGGGTAAGGAGTATATGTAGCTGCTCAGGGTATGGTATTCTGCTAAAAAGTTTCTTGTTTCAGGGCTAATGGGTGTTGGTTGAGGAATATTGTCGCAAAAATACTTCTTAGTTTCTGCAATGTTTTTCGACGAGGTCGAAGGTCTTGCATCCCCAGATTGTTTTGCTTGTTTGTCCTCTTTTGGAACAGGATTAGCTTTCCCTTCCTGGTTTGAAACACCAGTATTTAGTTCTTCAGGGGTATAAAAGTATTCTTCCATAGTAGTTAGTAATCCCTGCAAACATTTGTTACATTCATATATATCGTCATTGATAGTCTTATGTTCGTCCATAAAGCTTCCAACAATCAACTGTTGTAGCTTTAGTTGTCTGTCCATAGTCGACTGGAGTAGTTTTTGTAGTCGATCTATTTCATTGTAAATGTGGTCAGTCAGACCAGCATCATCCCATTGTTCATTGTTCTCCATATTCAGGGTTCCTGCTCAAAAAATCAGCTAGATAATTTTCAGTCCCTTTAATATATTCAACAGTAAAGTCGTACATTGACAAGAAAGTCTGATATCTTATTATTCTTCTATATTGGGGTTTATTTGGAACTTTATTGTAAATTAAAGGTTTTACTTGTGTATTGTCAGTTAATACTTTAAACTTTCTACTTAATAACCAAAATGAAAATTTATCTATTGATTTAATCACTGCAAGTAATTCTTTTTCATTTGTACTATAGTTTATGGCTGCTCCTTGTAATGTTCCGGATGCATATCTACAAATTTCACCAGTATCGGTTTTTAATAATCCTGCCCAATGGTAGTCCGAGCTATCGGTTTGTACTATTAAATTATCTTTTTCGTCAGGTAATCTTAACGGTGGTAATTTGGAGCATTCTTCTTTTAATTGTTTAACAATTTCAGTATGTTGATCATTCCATCCTATCTTATTATTTTTTCTTATCAATTTTCTTAGATCATTTGTCTTTTTTGCTAAATTTGATATAAATCCTTCTGCATAATTTAGAATTCCAAGAAATCTTTGTATGTTTAATTTATTCCTAAGTTCATCAGGCATTTTAACAAGTTTTGTACTTATATGTGGTTGCATTTTAATTCCAAGTTTGTTCAATATTAGACCCAAAAATTCTATTTCATCTTTGAATATTTCTGCTTTCTTTTCTGATAAAATTAATCCATGATCTTTACAAAGTTTTGCAAATATATCTAAATGTTTTTTATGTTCTTCTATAGTGTTTGAGGCTATTAGTATATCATCTACGTATACAAATATAAAGTTACTAAATTTTTTAAATGTTTTATCCATTTTTCTTTGAAATGTTTGTGGTCCATTTTTTATTCCAAACGGCATAACCTTCCATTCATAGTGTCCTTGTGGTGTACTAAAGGCTGTGTATTTTATACTTTCTGGATGCATTTTAATTTGCCAAAATCCATTTTTACAATCAAATTTTGAATAAATAGTTCTACCTCTAGCTAATCCTATTAGATTTTCTTTGTTAGGTAGAAAGTATCCATCAAATATCATGTTTTTGTTTAGTTCCTTATAGTTTATTACTAACCTTGGTTTCTTTCTTATTTGTTCGCTACGATTTCTAACCAAGAAAGCTTGACTATTATGTTCTGCTATAGATTCTTGAATAAGGTCTAATTCTAACAATTCATTTATTTGTTTTCGAAGTTCTTCAATATCTTCTTGATTATGCATCATCGGTTGAGTTCTTATTATTATATCGTCGTTTTTCATTTTTAATTCTGCATATATTTTATTAAGATTCCATTTTTCAATTGGATTTTCTCCATAGTTTTCAGAGATGTATTTTATTGTCTCATGAAGTTCATATTTATCAAAATCTTCTGGCTTTTGAATTAGTACTTGTTTTTTAATTTTGTGAATTTTAAATTTTATGTAATAAGTAATTGGTTGTTTTATAATTTCTCCTTTTTCACCACGTTTCTGAAGCACTCTGTATGGTTTCCTTATTCTCGGAATAGTAATATAGTGGTTACATGCTGATCTAAGTTGAATATTATATCTATCTACTCTAAAGCTTTGAAATAAACTTGTAAAATCTGTCCCTAATAATACATCAATTGTTTTTACTGGGCTAACAAATACTTCTTGTATTGTAAATATTTTATTACCTAAAATTATTTGAACATCTTTAGCTATTTTATTAATAATTAAACTATGTCCAGTAGCTCCATGTACTTCTATTGGTCTTTTATTTACTTCCCATTCTTTTATTAAATGTTCTTGTATTAATGTGATTTCTGCTCCTGTATCTAATATAGCACATGTTGTTATATTTGTTTGTAGTATAGTTAACTCTAGGTATACTGTTGTTGGAAATCTAATTTCTTTCATATATATGCTTTTCTTATTACAAAAGCTTTTCCATTTTTTGTTTTTCCACTAAAAATTTCTCCTGTTATCGTATATTTGTTTAATGAGTCTAAAAACTCGTTGCCTAACAAGACATGATAGGTACTACTTGATGTTCCTTCTTCTTCTGCTACATAACATTTTACTTCTTCTATTAAGTCTGTGCCTAGTTTTATTGGTACTATTACTAATTCATTTACTCTTCTTACTTCTCCTTCAAAAGTAGCATATCTATACTCTGTTCCTATATGCTTTACTAATCCATTTATACATGTTTTTCCTATATGATTCTTACCAGCTCCAGTATCTACTAATATATTTGGTCCTTTTATCCAGTTTGTGCCATTATAGTATTCTATATTAATTCTCCATGTCTGGGCTTTTTGTTTACTTTTTTCGTATGGTATATCAATACTATGTCTTGGTTGATCAAGTATTAGATTTGTTCTTGGGCTATAGTCTATACTTTTTCTGCTACTCATTGTTCTTCCTATATAGGATAATTGTGGTCTCCTATTTTCTAATGGTTTTCCAATCTCTATTGTATTTTTCTTGTCCGCAAGATCAATTATCCAATCATCTTGTAACGTTGGATTATTCAATTCTGGTAATATTAGATCTGCTATTGTATCTCTACATGCTTCGTGTATTTCTATTGTCTTTTTATCATCATAAGGTTTTAGTCTATTGCTATTTAGGTAGCTATAAAAAGCACTATAATGTACTGTAAATATTTTACTTTCATTTTTCATTACATCATTCCTATGTACTTTTATGTATAGGGTTAATGTTTCGTCTATATTTTGATCTTGTAAAGATACACAATAGTTTGGGTAACATGTAAATAATAGTTTTTGGTAAATTAAGTTTCCATTAATAGTTCCTAAGTGTGAGTCTTGTGGATTTAATAATCTTGAATCATGTAGGCTTATTGTTACTGGTAAGTCTATTCCACTTCTAAATAAAGATTTTATTAGAATCTTTACTCCTGCTAAATGTACGTATTGTATTTTCTCTGTTTTCTTTCTACTTAATTTTTCTAGTCCTTTATTTATTATATCTTTTGTTAAAAGGTGCAGTTTTAGAGTAGTATTAGTGTTACATACATCTACCGTTTTTTCTAGTTCATGATATTCATGAATTACTATATTATTTCTTGAGAATGTTCTTGATAGTATATTAAAATTTGTATGCTTGAATCCATGTTTTAGATCTAATCCTTGTATTTTATTAATTTGTTCTGGACTTAAGATAGCTTTTATTGCATATCCTCTTTGTCCTTCATATTGTTCTACATATTCTATTTCTTTTGTTTCCTCTTGTTCTTCTGTGATTATTTCTTTATCTTTATTCATTTTCTACTTCAGAGAATTTTACTTCATATATCTCTTCTCCTGATTCTGGTTCACTTATACTTTCTAGATCTGATTCTATTTCTTTGAATATTTGTTCATTTATAATATCATATTCCATAAATCTTACTTGTTTTTTCTTTGGTTTTGTACAATCACTTGCAAAGTGTCCTATTTCTCCACAGTTATAACATTTACATGTGGTTGGATTCTTTTTATTTTGTCTTTTATCATTTCTTCTTTTATAATATTTTCTTCCAAATTTTGGCTTAAAGAATTTTTTCTTATTAAAGATTTTAAATCTTTTTCCTTTCTTAAATTTTCTTTTTATTGGTTTAAATTTTTTAAATCTCTTATTTTTTCTGTATGATTTATTTTTTCCCCATTCAAAATTTTCTGCATTTTCTTGGCAGCATAAATCAGCAGCTTTATTATATATTTTAGTGTGGTCTAATATTTTTCTTTGGTAACATAACTCAGTTATTACCTGTCTTATTAATCTTATTCGGCTTCCTAAATTATTCGGATAGTCATTTTTATTTTGAATCCATGTTTTCCACATATATTCATCCCATGGTGATGGTAGTTTTGAAAATATAGAGTTCATGGTGTGTTCATTATTTTGTGAGCTTGTATAAGCTGTATAATAGTAGCTTTTAAACTGTTCAGAGAATTGATCAAAAAAGCATAAATCTCTTAGTCTTATTTTATTTAATCTTAGTAACGCTTGATCTCGTTCTTCTATTATAGCATTGTTATCTAAGCTCTGTACTCCTAGGAATTCTTCTTGTATGATATTGATAAATTCCTCTATTCCTGTGGTAACATCTTGTCCAAATCCTTGAGTAATTGTATTCATATAAGTTTGTTTTGTATTTGAAGAAATTCCTGCAAGGAATTGTGCCACATTTCCTTGGACTAAATTCCATATTTTTAATGTTTTTGCTCTTGACGTACTTTCTTCTGACATTAAATGTATTCTTATTATCTGTTTCCATTTTTCTAATTCTAGACTTGGCTGTTTAAGACAATCCAGGTTTAGGAATATTGCATCTCCTGGTCTCACATTTCCTATTCTTGTTTCCTTTAGCTCAAAATCTTCATTGTATTTCCAAATTTCTTTTTTAGAGGTTGTTTTTCTTATTGGAAAATTTCTTGAAGGTAAATTTTGTAATCTACTTTGATAATTGTCTACATTTTGTCTATTTGTAGTTTGATCTACTTCCATTGGTATAGTTCCTGTTACTCCTTCTCTTGGCAAGGTAGTGCTAGTTTCTCCAACTACTTCTGATGATGGTAAATATAATCTATGATTATTCATAAAGACTTTATGTTGATCTTCCAAATCGCTTTCATCAGTTTCTAATTCTGTTTCTGAAAATGTTCCTGTATATATTGGTTCTAAATTTAGTCGTTCTAAATCACTACTTAATTCATTTATTAAGTCTTCTATACTTGTATTCATTCTGTTTCTTCTTTATCTTCTCTACTTTCTAATTTATCTTCCTTTAATTCTTCATTTATCTTTTTTAATTTTTCTACTTTGTCTATAAGAATTCTAATTTTGTTTTGTTTGTTTAGTTTTTCTATTTCTTTCATCATTACTCTATGATCGAGACTTCCTGGTTCTGGTGTCTTTTCCCATTTCGGTAGTGGGAGTGACTTTTCTAATTCTACTTGCTTTTGTGGAGTTTTAATTATTGTTTTGTCTATGTATCTTTCTATATTGTAGAGTCTTGTATCTAGACTTATCATTAGTTCTTTTATTAGTTCAATTCCATCTTTTATTGTTTCTAAATCTTCTAGATAACTCATCTTCTAATATTTCTTATGTTTCTAATGAAGTCGTTTACTTCATCTATTTCAGTTTCCCTTTCTAATTCTTCTATTTCTATTATTTCTAATTCGTTTAAATACCATTCTTTTATTAATTCCGATTTTTCTTTTTCTGGATCTATATGTTTTTGTATAATTACATATGCTTCTCTTTCATCTATCATTTTAGAAATCTTGAATTTTATTCTTAATAATTTTTGTTTCATTATTATGGTACTTATATCTTGTGGTTGTCTTTCTATTTCATGAATTTTATTAGTCAGTCTTTCTAATGTTTCATTTTCTAACTTTATTCCTGGCATTTTATTAGTCTTCACTATAATTTGATTATTGATCTGAAAATTCGGGTGAAGGTGCTCTAGTAAACATGGTGTTATGTATTATATATCCTGGAAACATTCTGTAAGTTGTAATTTCATTGTTGATTATTGTTAATTTGACTTGTGATAATAACTCTTGTTCTTCATCTCTTTTTGATATAATTTGTATTAAATTACCATTATATTCTTCCGTTTCGATTATATAGTTTCCTATCCAAAGTAATCTTTTTCCTCTATTTCCTAGTCTTATTCCAAATTCTTCATCGTTTTGTAATCTATTTAATCTTCTTCTTCTTCTGTCTATGTATGTTTTTCTTTCTTCTATTTGTTGATCCATATTTTCTATTTCTCTTTGGCTTATTTCATGATCAGGATTAAATGTGGGTGTTAAAAATCTTCTATTATCGTTGGTTCTTATTTCTGTAAGTGGTCTTATTTGTGGTTCTAATCCTCTTATTCTGTTTAGAAATGCTCTTTCAATTCTTGCTTGTATCATCAAGCTATCGGTGTTATTTTGTGCATATTCATCATTCCTATTTATTATATAGTTTTCAGTATCGATTGGATTAATCATACTTAGTGGATAATCTATTTCTTGATTTTCATCTAAAGGATATCTTGCTGTTGGAATATATTCTGGGTATAGTTGTTCTGAAGTATTTAATCTTAATCTTGACATATGATAGTTTAATATATAATCATTATTATTATGGTTATTCATGTTCAGATTTAATCGTTCTTGGCTCTGATACCAATTTGTGTTACTGGTTGTATTTAATCAGAAAAATAGTATTCACCATAATTACTTAAATTATCTGGTAATTCTTTATCGTAATTTTCACTATCTGATCCTATTCTTAGTAAAATTATTCTGTCCCAAAAACTTTTTTCTTCCGAATAGGGATATATCTTTTGATTATATTCAGTTAAAAATATAAGCATAGTATAAACAATGTCATTCCAATTTTCGATTCTTTCTTCCATAGTTTGTAAATATAGTCCATATTCATATATTAACGAATTTATTTCTTCTTGATTCATTTAGTATCTTTTGTAAGTTTATTTAAAGATTTTTATTAGTTATGTATGATTTACTAGAGGTTTATTATTAAAGATTAAGGGTAGTATAATGATTTTTAAGCATTTTTTGTGTTTTAAGGGTAAAATGGGTATTTTTTCAAAGTTTTATCTTTCTAGGGGGTTTAAAGGAATAATTTTTTGATTAGGTATTAAAGTGGGTATAAGTTTGGGTAGGTGGGTATTTATTTGGTATTTGCCCTTTTAATAACAGGACTTGTACTAAAATTTTCATCATGTATATGTGTGTGTTTATATATCATTTTTCTTTGTAATTGGGAAGAAATGAAGAGAATAATACAACGACCCTAAAAGCAAGCCAAGACAAATAGGCTTCCGTAGACAAAACAGAAGAAAGTGCTGTTAGCTTCATTTGTACAACAGAATTCAATAATTATTCTAAATAACTATATTAAAATAAAAATTGTTGGAATGTAATGTGCCTTTATATTGACAAGGTAAAAAATATAGACATTAAAAAAACCACTTTATTCTCTAAAAATATGGAGGGTTTTGGTTCCCTTTTGTTCATGATGATATTGGTTTGCCGGTGACTTGGTTCCTTAGACTATCTTTATCCATGACCACCCCAACCACCCAACCATCCAACCATCTCATTATTTAATTAATTTATCTCTCCTCCAACTCATCATTATTTACTCAACCCAACCATCTCAATTTTACATACTTTTGTCAATAACCACCCAACCATCCAACCACAATATTATATATAATTATTTTAATTTGTATAATTTTAAACTATGTTGCAATATAAAAAAATAATGTACCAAAACAATTTATCTTACTTATACAAAATAAAAAATCTAAAATGTTAATATATTTTTATTTCCTATAAATTTTAAAATAGGTTAAATATATCAAAATTGATATATTATGTATTTAACAAAAATATGTGAAGAGTGGTCTCTATTTGTAGAGAATGAAAAATTATAAAATTTGGTATATTTTAAAATTATATTTATTTATTTATATAAAAGATATATTCATTTTATTATATGAATTTAAAAAAAAATCACTTGACCAATGAAATTGAGACAAGTGTCTCAATCACATTGGTCAAATGAAAGAGACCAAGTGGTCTCAAGGTTGGCCATGACCAACATTCCCAACCCAACCACCATTGATTTTTCTCTTTTTTTTTAAATAAATAATTATGTGGAAGGTTGGGTTGGGTGGGAAGGTCATGGATGAGAATGGTCTTATGCATCTGTAATGTCAGTTTTATTGGCCCTACATGGTTTCTATCTCTTGGACTAACTTTAACAATGATCTTTGCACAAGGAGACCAACCACACCACCACTTCATTATTAGAATTAAAGAAAAAGAATAATGTAATATGGTCCCTATATGAAGGTCGACCAAAAAAAATATTAGACCACTTGGTCTCATCTACTTTGGCCAATGGGATGAGGATATTTGTTTCATTCCCATTGATCAATTCAAATTTTAAACCAATCTCATTAAAATTATTATATTTTTTATATTTTAAAATAAAAATAAATAAAAAATACACCATATTTTATAATTTTTCATTATTTACAAATAGAGACCACTCTTGTTGTTAAATACATAATATATCAATTTTGTTATATTTAACCCATTTTAAAATTTATATAAAATAAAAATAAATAAAAATATATTAATATTTTAGACTTTTTATTATATTAATATTTTAGACTTTTTATTCTTTATAAATAAGATAAATATTTTATATTTTTGATATATTAATTTTTTTATATTTCAACATAATTTAAAATTGTATAAATTAATATAATTATATATAATATTGTGCTTGGGTGGTTATTGATAAAGTATGTAAAATTTGGATGGTTGGGTTGGGATGAATATTGATTAGTTGGAGTAGAGAGAAATTAATTAAATAATGAGATGGTTGGATAGTTGGGTGGTTGTGGTGGTCATGGATAATGGTAGTGATAGAAGCTTTGCTTTAGTTTTAACAGGCTTGGCTGCATTCATCATTTTCTTGTAAGATTTTAATTTCAAATGGATTTATAAAATTCTTGCAAGTTAATTTGAAATGACCTCTACTACATAGTCATTTTTCAAAATCCACTTAATATTTACTCCACCCAAATAAACCCTATAAAAACACATGAGGATTGTAAAACACAGTTCTTATGTAGATTGTAAAACTACACTGTCCTCCTCCGCCCACCATTCTGCTCCCATCACTTTTCCTTTTTCCCCTCCCAAATTTTCCTTCTGTCCATAGCACGCTCAGGGAGACAAACTTTGCATAGTGATTGCAATAGTTTATTTTCAATCAAAGTAAAGAAATGAAGAAGAAATATTCCATCTTCAATGTCGATAATTTGAGCTCATACTCTACAGTCTATAGTCTATACTCCATCCATCATTTACAATTTATAGCTAAACATGGCATTCGAGGCCGTGAAACCAGTGCAGGCAATAGCTCAAGTTCATTTCTCATCCATGCTAGTAAAACACAGTTCGTGTCAAGAATTCAAGGACATGTAAAGACGAGAACACAGGCAACAAATATGCCCATATAGACATATAGTATTAAAATTTTGTGCATTTTCCATAACCACAACATGAATTCCAAATCATATGATTTAATTTAAAAAGCTTTGGTATATAAAAATTGATGAATTAAAATAAGAACAAACTTCTTAAATTCAGTACTTATCATGCATGGTTATCAAACAAGACCAAGTTAATTCTACAGACTTAAGACTTGATTTTAGACTCCAGACTTCAAATTTGAGTCTTAAATTTTATCAAATGCAGCCTTAAGTCCTTAACAATCCATTAACAAGGAATGGGAGATACTATGTTATACTAGCATTGAAGCCACGAAATAGTGCCATCATTAGACTAGAAGCAGAGATGCATATCTGATAGAGATATTAAATGAAAACTAGCCGAATTCGTGCATCATGTCATATAATTGACAGTCAACGAGTACCATATCTTAATGTTACTGCTACACTTTAGCTTGTTTAACATCAAGTTCACACCAAAGCCGAAAATCAAATTAGTTTACTCATTGTCTCCCTAGGTCGAGGTTATGTTAACAAGTATAAAAAAAATTTGTCAGAATCAACAAATAGTGTATGGTTTAAAACTACTATAAGCTATTTAGAATTAGAATAATACTACAATTCTTCCATTTAATTTTGAGTGTTATATTTGGGTGGTGCAAGAGATTTAAAAGAGAGATATGGTATTTTATTAGTAGTTACAAAGAGAACGATTCTTCCAAGAGAAAATCCTATTAGCTCTCAGAAATTAACAGGAGATGCAATTCTAAACATGTGCTGTACAACCTTCAGTGATATGTAAGCCTTCATATAATTCCAAACCCAGTACAAATAAATTAATATAGCATTCTCAAGAAACTTAACTATCTCAATAAAATCTATGTACTAAAAGAACACATTGACACAAATTGTATGCACATAAAACCATTTATTGTGACCATAGCACAGAGCGCCAAGGATCAATAAGAAAACTATTAAGAAGATATTGGACATGAATCAAAAGATTGAGAAACAACATAACCAATAATGAACACTTTTCATACTAATAAATTTAAGTTGAGAACACAAAAAAGCAGTAAAAATACAGACTAATCAGCAGGAGAGTCTAAACAGAACCCAAAAGCATGAGTATAAATACAGTATATCCTAAAGGACTTTTTTAAAGGACTTGCCTATCAGCAGCCTCAGCAACAAGGGGCAACCTAGGAAGCTGGCCAAGTGCACAGGAAGAAGAGCCATAGATCAAGCAAGTCAGGAGGAACAAAAACACAGTGCTATCAATGCTCATCATCACCTCCAATCCCATCCCATCCCTCGGGTTGAAAGTCCTCTCCAGAAGGTCTGGAAATATCAGCAGCACATCGAGGACAATAGCCTGCATAGTGTTGAACCTCACATACCTACTGAAGTTGGAATTCCTGACAACAAAGAAGTAAAGCGTCAAGAAAATCAGAAACCCATTAAAGGGAAAGCTCTTGAAGACTCTAATTGCCGGAAGCAAGGGCTGGATGATGGTCTGAAAGGGGGAAAACTGGGTTATGACGTATTTCCCGTACTGCACGCCGTCGAAGAAAGGGTAGAAGTATACGATGGCTGAGATTAGACGGTCAGGGGCGTCGGCGGAGTTGCTGCCCTTGGATTGGGCGGTGAAGGTGCTCCTCGCCCTTTTGGTAATTACTATTGGTTTTAGAGTGGGAAGTTGTGAGAATGGTGATTCGGAATATCTGGTGGGCTTGGGGTAGAATGGGTGGATAATTGGTTGTCTGTTTGGAGCAGATGAAGGGATGGAGGTGGAGATGGAGAAAAGATGGTTCATGGCCATCCCTGGAGATGCTGAGGATGGCCAAGACAATCTTGAAATTAAGGGTGGAGAGAGGAGTGACCACGATTGCAGAGTTTTGCAGGATACTTTGGGGATTGGAGGAAGGAGATGCGAATGGGTCCTCGTTGGACCATCTGCATACTTATTGTCTCCAGAAAGCCCACAAAGCCCATCTTGTGTTTGGTCTCAAAGCTCTGGAAGTCCGAAAGATAAGTCCTCAAAAAGAACTTGCCTAATTGTTTTAAACAAAAACGTGCATTACTACAAAGAAAACACCATAATAGAACCAAGAAAAGAATTTGTACCAATATGGTTAACGAGCTGAAGGACGGTGGTACGCGAGTAACAGAATTACAGTATTTCTTTTTTTTTTTTTTTGAGGCAAAAGGATGTTTATTTACTAAATTGGCAAAGATACAATATAACCAGTTCGTTTAAGCTTTGACCAACATCACATACTCCACTCACATACACAGCAAAACAAATCAGCCATTTGAAGACACAATTCAATTTGGCACTACTAACTGGTATAGGACCGAGGCAGCAAAAATACACTTATGAACTCCACAATAGCATGAGTACAACTCCACGTAGCGCCATTCCATAGCCATTCCTTAGTTAAAGCAGCAGCCACCTAGGATAGACGTTTTGCTCATACGAAACAGCCACAGTAGACCATCAAAATCACTCCACAGGCACCCTATTCAGTCCGTTCTGTTTTTCTCTCTCCCGAGTAGACCAACCGCAGTTATTGTTCGAGCTTTCAAATGGCGAGTCCATATGACAACCCAATGAAAGCTTGCCACACATACATGTCTCCCCGGTCTTAGATTTTAGGTCCAATGCATCGAAAAGAAAAGAATAGCTAGGGAAATAGACAGGGACCGGATATAACAGGAGAACAGGAAGCAGTGGCAGGTTGGGAAAGAGGAAAAGAGGTATGAATGTTCAAAATAGATCCAGGTAAAACAAGATAAAGAGCTAAAGACAGGAGGGCATATTAGACAGAAATCCATGCATAGACATGAGGTCAATAAGCTCCGAAGGACAACACTATAAGCCCCAAAACAAAACCCAGCACAAAGTTCCAATCCCATTCATCACTCTAGAACCAACCACCAAAAACTACCAAACAATCACTCATACCCGACCATTTTATCAAATTGATCCAATATGAGCTTATAGCTAAATAAACTGAAAGCTCGCCCACTCTACCTCAAATTTCTTCTCTTTTTTTTTTTTTTTTCTCTATTCCTTTTTTTTTTCCTTTTTTTTTTCTTTTACTTCTTCTAATTTTTTTTTCTTTTTTCTTTTTTTTTAAATAAATATATATATATTTTGTTATTATTTTTTTTTTTATATATATACTCCAAATCTTTTTCAAACTACTACTGATCTTGCTATTACCTTTCAAGATATGCCGCACTACCTAAGACAATAGCACAAAACTTGCAACCCAGTATTCTCTACATCCCAAACAACCCAAATCTAGAATCCCCCCACCTGTTAATAGTATCCACCCATCCGCTCACAAATTTAACCACTATCCACCACCCCACATTTGCCGGCATATTAAGACAACCACAACCGTGGTTCTAACCTTATGACAGTGATCATACATTCCTCCTACAGACTCAATGGAACAAAGGAGCTATATTGGCTAGGTTCACAAATGTAATTGAAAGATTTTGATTGTGAAATAGATCAGAAGGTTGGGCCTATTATCCTTATCATTTTCGATGCACTGGACTGTGACAATCCCAGCTCAACATGAGTGAAGAAGCAATATTGAGTGTCAAAATAAACCCCACCTATGCACCCGCAAATAAGATTTAAAGTGTGTGTCTCACCCGGAAGATAATCAGTGGCTGGAGCTTCTTTGCGTGATATCCTCAGTGCATCCTAGTAGTCGACCACCAATCCCATCCATTGGACATGGTACTTCAACGCATAAGACTTTATGTATAGCATTTCTTTGTAATGAGCGGTAGTGCTGTCAAATAGAATTGTGTGAACATCCTCCTACTTTGCAACTTTAAGCTTGGATAATTGGCACTCAAATGTCAGCATCCCAGTATGTACCTGCAAGAAACACATCAAAACAAAAAGAACAGAGACCCCTGGACCAAACTATCCCCAAAACCTTGATTTTGTGTTTTTTAAACACCACCACCCTGACGTTAATTTCCACTCCAGCAGGTTCAGCACCAATACTCAACCCTCCCTTCTCCATTAGCCCCTGCTCTGGCCCAGGAGTCTGCCATGCCATTCCGCTCCCTTAGAATATGTTGAAATCGGACTTCTCCACAACATCTTAACACCTCCAAAA
The DNA here is from genome assembly GCA_030278955.1 of Hygrophila difformis. Classification (NCBI taxonomy): domain Eukaryota; kingdom Viridiplantae; phylum Streptophyta; class Magnoliopsida; order Lamiales; family Acanthaceae; genus Hygrophila; species Hygrophila difformis. Next base: position 25,363,359 of record JAOANR010000007.1, read on the forward strand.
TTGGAGCCAATAAATTCTGAAATCTCCATGGAATGTTTTCCGGACTATTTAGCCATGAAATAACATTCTGTGAATCACTTTCAAAGATAATTTTGGGCAGAGGGAATCCATGATCACGTATAATGGCTCTACAAACCCGACTAATTGCAGTCACCTCCGCTTCACTTGCATCCGCATGCCCTATACTGTCTGATAATATATAAATGACTGCTCCTGTATCATCTCGGATGACACCACCTACACCTGCCCTCCCTGGGTTTCCAACGGATGAACCATCCGTATTCACCTTCCACCAACCCTTCATAGGGCGTTCCCAAATTAGACCTCTCCGATGCACCTTAGAACTTCTGCCTTTACTCACTATTAGTTCCCCTGGGAAGTTTAAATATGAACTTACCAGGTTAACCTCAGCGCCATTATACTCCGCATGCCACCATAAGGTCACCCTCCACCGAATGTCCTCCAGCAACATTTTGCTATCTACTTGTTTCCCTTTGAAAATGACATCATTTCTATGTCTCCAGACCGACCATATGATCGCCAGCCCTGTTGAAAACCACACTTCCTTTCCTCCTTTAATCGCATTATTGCCAAGCCACCATGCCATTAATACATCTATCCTTCCTGGCATTGCCCAGGTCACCCCAAATACCTCTGTCATTTTGTACCAAACAATACCAATCTTGTCGCACCTACACAACAAGTGGTCTATCGACTCATTTTCTCTCCCACAAAGTGGGCAAAGTATTTGTGACTCTTGAATGCACCCTCTCTTGGCGAGAACTTCTCGGACTGGGAGTGCGCCTCGAACAGCTTTCCACACTAGTATCTTGACCTTCATCGGGCATTTAACTTTCCAAAGGACTCGCCAAAACCATCCCTCGCCTGCCTCACCTCCACCATCCACCCTATTCCAACACGAGCTGACAGAAAATCTCCCGTTTCTATCCTTTTCCCAAACAATTCTGTCCTTAATGAAGCGGCAAAGGCGCTGTCCAGACAGTATCCTTTTCAAGGCCTCCCAAAGTTCAATCTCCCAATCGAAAAGTGATATTCTCCATGTAATAACCCACTCCCATTCTAAACCATTCCATTTTCCATAATCAGCGACCTTCCCTTCTTTATCAACGGAGAGGGCGTACAGTCTAGGAAAGGTATCCTTTAGCAGCCTCCCATCCCCAATCCAGTTATCTAGCCAAAACTTAGTTAACAAACCATTTCCCACTTGAATTCTAAATCCATCCCCTTGACCCTCCACTCTCCAGTTTTCCCACGCAGTACAGATCTTACCCCACACCGATCTCCCAATCTTTGAGTCCGGAATCAAGGAGGCCGCTCTCCCATAATATTTTGCTTCAATAAACTCTTTCCATAATGCTTGTTCCGTCCCATACCTCCATTTCCATTTACAGTATTTCTTAATGGTTGGACTTGAATATTTAATTTTAAACATTATTCAATTAATTAATTCAACCTATTTAAATGTGGATATAAATCATCTAATCATAGAGTAAACATGTGATTAGCATGATAAAATAATTTATCAAAGCTAATCATTTAAAGTGAAGAAGGGCTAAAGATATAACTTAATTTCATAAATAAATGTATACACTATACACTACATTTTATGTTAATAAATTAAATATTGTATTTCTGAATATTGAATCAAATATTGGATGCCAGTATGGAGGGTTGGGCAAGTTCATTGCTCAACAAAGCAGGCCGGCTCACCCTATGTAGCGGGGTTATGGCAGCCATTCCTACGTATGCCATGCAATTATTCTGGATTCCGGAGGCAGTGTGTAAGGCCATTGACTCGAAACTCAGTCGTTTCCTTTGGAAAGACAAGAATGGGAAGGGAATCCATTTGGTAAGTTGGGGCACTGTGGCTAAGCCTCGATCGCTAGGAGGGCTTGGCCTGCGTCGGGCTCGGGCTATGAACATAGCTTTATTGGGCAAACTTCTATGGGCACTACTGCATGGTACTGAGAAAGTGTGGGTTCGGTTGGTTATGGGGATGGAATCCGCTCCGAGTAATCCTTTGGTCCCAAAGCCTAATGCCAGATCTAGGGGTGAAAGCGGTACGGTAAATATCCGACCGATCCGATGCCGTATCCGATTATATTCGAATCCGAATTCGTTTTCGACTATCCGGCCGGATATTTCAATATTCGTATCAGAATCCGAATTCGTACTTTAATATCCGCATTCGTATTCGTATCCGAAAATATCTAACCGTATCCGAGAATATCCGACCGTATCCGAAAATTGATAGGATATTATCCGAATATAGTAATATATTATTATTTAATAATTAAAAATTATTAATAATTATAAAAAAATATCAAATTTTAAAAAATATTATAAAAAATTATCCGATAATCTGTATCCGATTAAATCCGAATCCGTCATATATCCGTCATGTATCCGTACCGTATCCGTAATCCGAAATATCCGAAACCGTATTCGTATCAGGCCCATCCGTATTCGATACCGAATTCGACAAAAAAAATATGGATAATATCCGTATCCGACACTATCCGACCGTATCCGTACCGTTTTCATCCCTAGCCAGATCTAAGATTATGATGATAGTCCAAAATATCCTGCCTCACCTTCGCAAAGGTTTTTCCTTGAGACTTGGCAATGGACAGTCATCTCTTTGGTACTCGAATTGGTGGAAGGATTGTCAATTAGCCACTCTTATCCCTTATGTGGCGACTCAAGACCTTGATTTGCAAGTGAAAAATATTATAGTGGATGGCACTTGGAATTGGAATTGTGTTTACTCTCCCATCCCCGCCATGTTGAAGCAAGAAATTTGTACCTCTCCGCCGCCGCAGCTACACCCAAGTGTGCCGGATATTTGGGGTTGGAATATGTCGACATCAGGGAAATATACTGTTCGATCCGCCTACAAGCTTCTACTTGGCAAGCAAGGTGTGTGCACAGGGTGGAAATGGTTGTGGAAGGTCTCCTTCCCAGAAAAATATGGCCTCCTGCTTTGGTTAATCTCCAAGGATTCCTTGCCGGTTAATAGAGTTCGCTACAGACGTGGGATGGCGCCATCCCCCTTGTGTGGTTTGTGTGGTACGGAGGAGGAAGATTGGTCTCATTGCATATTTGACTGTGCATGGGCTAGTTTTGTGTGGAAAGCCCTGAAAATTCTTATCCCTCCTAGCTGTAACTTGATCCCCAAAGCTGAGATAAAGGATTTCATGCAAGCCATGTATCACAGGTATGGGGCTGTTTTTGTGGTGACGGTTTGGGAGGTTTGGTTGGAGCGAAATGCTCGGGTCTTTCGGGGATCTCAAAAATCATTGTGGGTTATTCAACGCGAGATAACCAACCTTACTGCAGCTTTACACCGAGCAGGGGAGGCAGTGGAGTCATCTCCGTCGGATATGAGGATGGTTAATTGGAATTCTCTTGGTGAGGTTGGTACCATTCTTCATGTTGACGGCAGTGTGCTTGGAAGCTCGGGCCATTCAGGGTTTGGGTTTGTTGTTCGCAACGAGACAGGCCATTGGATTGGCGGGGGATGTGGATTCATTGGTAAATCCACCATTACACATGCTGAGTTGTTTGGCATGGCTGAGGGGCTGGATTATGTGAAGAGGCTTGGTGTCCGGAGGGTGATTTGCTACTCTGACTCTTTGATTGCAATTCGTTCGATTGAAGCTGGGGATCTCTTTAATCCATTAACGCCATTGCTTCAACGTGTAAGGGATTTGAAGTCTTCCTTTGAGGATTGTCGGATCCATCATGTACTTCGAGAGGGGAATAAAGTAGCTGACCGGTTGGCTAAACATGGTGCTGGGATTGAGGCTTTCTACACCATTTGGGCCTTCCCGCCAGATTTCGTCTTGGGGGATTTAGCGGCGGATGCATCCGGCGCGTGGTTCCCCCGTTTCTAGCTTCTTGTCTCGCATTGATTTTTATTTGTGTTGGTTTTTCAGTTTTTTCTTTTGTAGTTTTCTCTTTCTTCTCTGGCTTCGGCTCATCCAAAAAAAAAAAAATAGTTCAAATTTACGAAAAAAAAAGAAAAGAATAAAGTTATTTGATTCATTTACCACACTTGTTGCAAGCAAAGACACTGAAAAAGGTTTTACAGTGGAATAAATTAGATATTTGAGATTCCATTGAGATTGGTTCTGTAACGCAGTAAACTGTACCTACCTACGCATTGTTAATCTTGTTGGTGGAAAGGACCTCCTCCATTAGTTGATTTATTGAATTTCCTTGAGCCTGCATCACGAGGTGTAAAAAAAATGCTGAGTACAAGTGAAGAACCACACAGTAATTAGAAATCAAATCCAACTCCAAGATGGTTTGCCCACCTTTATGCCTATGGCAATTGCTGTTCTGAGCTTTATCAGCTCACCTAATCTTAAGGAGCCTTCTTTTTTATCTTTCACCGTGATTATTGGGACATTCCGAGATGCAGCTAACGCAGGCAAATGTTTCGTCAGCCATCGAGGATTGCAGTCAGATGCTATCAGTATTGCCTGATTCACAAAAGAAAGCCATATGAAGCAATTGCTGATTCACTACAGAAAAATCAACTACGTCCTATTTTCTCTAATAGAAGTATTTCCAATATCCAAAATTTTCAAGTACTTCGAATGGCAGCGAATCAGTTTCTGGTAAGCACTACAACATTTGGCACAGTTCGAACATTGTATCATGAGAGAAGGCCACAAAAGCTCACAAAAAGACTAGATTGCCAAAAACCAACAAAATCACTTGAATCACTTGCACCCTCTATTCATCCCAGAATGCCCCTAAACAACCCAAACAAACACGATTTTTTTTGTATCTAATAGCATAAGCTGTAAGAAATTTTACAAATTCCAAAAGATTTCCTACACTTCAATGTTTACTCTCAAGCTATTAGCAACATGGAGCTTCAACATACCCTCAAAATAACAATTTACCTTATGATGGGCCTAGCTAAACAAATCATGAGAACGATGGTAAATCAGAGTAGCACATAGCAACATCTACTAACAAGCATGAAACGCACATCCCAAGGAAACAAAACAAATGCCCAAACAGAAAGTAAGCACTCAAACAACCTGAAGGGAGGTATAGGGGAGTTTAACATCATTCACATTCTCGTTAAGTTGCTCCTTTGATGAAGAGGTTTCAGCCTCACAATTCGGCGGCATCCGCTCAAGCACACGCGTGACTTCATTTACTCCGACCGCAAATTGTTGCTGATAAAATTCCAAGAAGCGTTTAATCCAATTTCACCATGAGAAAAATCGACAATCAATGCTGATTAGCCAAATAAAAACCTTAATCCAAAACTTGTAAGGTAAGTTGATTTTCGCAGCTATCGCCGATTCAATTGACCTGCTCAAGCCAACAAGCATCGAATAAAACACCATATAACCGAACGAACTAAATTGAAACTATAATCGCATACCTTCGGAATGATTCCAGGAAACGAGTGAGACTCTCTCCTTCAAAAAAACTGCACAAACGCAGAAATCAACAGCAATATCGAAAAGCAGCCACACGAGGAAAATCGGTTAGACCGAGAACAAAGGAAGGTAGTTTACACATGAGAAGGAGAAAGTAGCGGATCGTTGTCGCACTTCGGCGGCAAGGCTCCGGCGGCCGCGCCGCCTCTTCTCCGTCCGCGGCGCATGGTGGAGAAAGCGCGCAACTTGAATTTGAGAGATTCTGATTTGTGCATTGCTTTTTGGATCCATAAAATGGTTCGGGCCCAATAATAATATTAGGCCCAATTAGAATCCACGACGAATTTTTTTTCCATATGCTAATTTATGACTCCTAAATCCTATATCATCATCATAAAAGGAAAAGGAAGCCTCGAGGAAGTACTGCACCGTACCGTACAGTATTACGCAAATCATCTGCAAGACGACCCGACGAATTACACGAAGAGAGGCGGTACGAGTCCATCCAGTAAGAAATATTCTATTTCAATCTTGCATTCTTGTGGTGATTTCTATAAATATTTATTAGGTTTGATGCACGTATATTGCTGTAATGGTGAACACCTGAATTATTTTGCGATTAGGGTTTCTCACCACTTGGAATTATAGGAAGGAAGAGGGCCGGTTTCGGGTACGATTTTCGGAAATTAAATCAATTGATTGTTTCCTTTCCCAGTTCCGTTGAAGATTTGTCGATTTTCGTTTTAGGTATTGGAATTGAAAGGGGCTTAATATTTCTGATCCTAGCCCTAGGTTTTGAGTCTTGTGTCAAGTTATGGACGAAAATGATGCGGGCGGTGGAGGCTACGGTGGAGATCCGGCTGATCAGTTCCACAGGAACGAGGCAATCTCAGCGGTTGCCGACGATGGTTTCCTTGGGGAGGAGGACGATGACTATGAGGATCTCTATAACGATGTCAATGTTGGTGAGAACTTTCTGCAGTCTCTTCGCAAGAACGATGATAACTTAGGGCAGAGGAATGAGGAAGTGAAGGATAACACTGGGAACCCAGCCCAGCCTCCTCCCACATTGCCACGACAACCACAGTTAGAAAGTGGCGGTTTAACCTTGCAGGATCATGCGGCTCCATCTGGTGGTCTGGGTGGAGCAGACACTTATCAGAATGTTGCATTTAGGGGACATAATAATGCAAATGATATTGGAGTTGGTAGAGGTGTGGGTCCACCAGTAGGTGGCGTTGGAAGTGGTGGATTCAGAGTTGAGTTAGGGCAATCAACGAATAAAGCAGCTGATCTTGACCGGACAGTGAGCAACAATGTTCCAAATAATCAACCAATTGTTCATCCTCATCAGCCACCTGCTGCTAATATTTCAGGTGTTGAAAATGGAAGGAATGTGGGAAATGTGAATGGTACAAGCGGGAATGTCTATGGCAATGATGGTGCGGGTAGAGGGTCTGGTGTTGGGGGTGATGGTGCTGCTGGTATTGGAGGTGGAGGTGGAGGCGGGGTTGTAGTTGGGGGTGGAGGTGGAGGTGGAGGTGGAGGTAGTGGAGGAGGGACTATTCTTTTTGTTGGTGAACTTCATTGGTGGACAACTGATGCTGAGTTGGAATCTGAACTGTGCAAGTATGGACCAGTGAAAGAGGTGAAGTTTCATGATGAAAGAGCTAGTGGAAAGTCAAAAGGTTACTGTCAGGTTGAGTTCTATGATCCTGCTGCTGCTACTGCATGCAAAGAGGGAATGAACGGGCATATGTTTAATAGTCGACCCTGTGTAGTTGCATACGCTTCACCTTATTCTGTTAAAAGAATGGGCGAGGCCCAGGTTAATAGAAGCCAGCAGCAGGTGGGTGCTGCTGCTGTTAATCAACCACGCAGAGGGCCTGGGGATATGCCTGGTAAACCTGCTGGTGCCGGTGGCAATTTAGCCACTGGTGGGAATTTTCCTGGCAGTGGTGATAACAACAACAACAACAATAACAACAACAATAATAACTACAATGGTAATAATAATAATAATAATAGAGGCTTTGGGAGAGGGAATTGGGGTAGAGGGAACTCTCAAGGAGGGATGGGAAATAGAGGACCAATGGGTCCCATGAGGAATCGGGTTGGTGGAATGGGTATGCGTGGCATGCCTGGTAATGCTAATGGATTTGGGCAGCCGGGAATTGGGGCAGCTCCTCCAATGATGCATCCTCAAGCAATGATGGGTCAAGGTTTTGATCCTGCTTTTGGAGGTCCAATGGGAAGAATGGGTGGTTATGGTGGATTTCCTCATGGTGCTCCTGGTGCACCTTTTTCAGGAATGCTATCTTCATTTGGACATGTGGGAAATGTTGGTTTGCCTGGTGTAGCTCCACATGTTAACCCTGCTTTCTTTGGGAGGGGAATGCCCATGAATGGCATGGGGATGATGCCTTCTTCTGGAGTTGAGGGGCCTAATGTGGGGGGAATGTGGTCAGATCCTAATATGGGAGGGTGGGCAGGTGATGAGCATGGAGGTAGAGCAGGAGAGTCTAGTTATGGAGAAGAAGCTGCATCAGATCACCAGTATGCAGAAGGGAGTCAAGATAGGGGGCCAAGGCCAAATTCCATGAAGGAAAAAGACAGAGTATCAGAGAGGGACTGGTCTGAATCTTCTGACAAAAGGCATCGAGATGATAGAGGAGCTCCTTATGATAGAGATGTGCCGAGAGAAAAGGATATTGGGCGTGATACTGATTGGTCTGATAGGAAACATCGTGATGAGAAAGATTTGAGTAGAGACAGGGAAAGGGAGCGTGATAGGGAGCGTGAGCGCTCCCTAGACCATGAACGTGCTCGTGAGCGAGACCGGGAAAGAGAGAGGGAAAGGGAAAGGGAAAGAGAAAGGGAACGGGAAAGGGAGAGGGAACGTAACAGAGATGATAGAGACAGATACACTGATCATCATAAGCACAGGAATCGTGACACTGAATATGATGATGATTATGATAAGGGAAGATCATCACGGGCACGAACTAAGTCACGGGTTTCTCATGAGGAGGAGCATAGATCGAGATCAAGGGATGCTGACTATAGTAAAAGGCGGCGCCTAACCTCAGAGTAACTCATGCTCTGTGGCTTATTTTAGAGAGAATGAGTAGGCACTAAATAAAGGTGAACCATGACCACTCAGTCTATATTCTTGCTAGCCGTTCTGTTGCATGGCTGATATATAAGGAATGCTTTAACATCTGACGGATCCATGACTTCATTTATCCAGTGTTGCTTTTGAAAACATGAACTTGCATGGATGCATGATTCAAGTAAGTTGTTTAGTATTTTAATATTAGATATGTGTTTCTTTTTATTTGTTTCCCTTGTTTTCTTTTATTAGTTGGGACATTCATTTATTGCCTTGCAATGCATTATTCATACACCTTAAAATGAACTTTGTAAATAATGTAATTCAAGATAATATGTCAGTCATTGAGCTTTGTCTGAAACCAGCAATGTAGAATGCTGTATTGCTTTATGATGGACATTTTACTTATCAGTGTTTTTGGTTGGCCTTGCTTTCATTTCATTTGCTTCGATTGCAACACATTATGTGTTCTATTTTCTGTTTTTTGTTTTTTGTTTTTTTTTTCCAATCTCCATTGAAAAATGCATGACTGGGTTTTATATATTATTCATGTTGCTGGTTGAGGTTTGATAAATGAACTCATGTTCCTTATTTTTGGTTTTGCGATTTATTGGAGTCAAATTAGTATTCTTCAGTCTAAACCAAAACATGTTGCTTGTTTTGGTTCTTTGAATGTGCAAAAACTCTTAGTCAATCCATTGGACAGCTTAGACTAGTGTTTGTTAGACATGCAGCATGCATGTTGATGAGCATTGCTGCAAGGTATGCCAATACCTTTTCATTGCCTTTTCCTTTTTAACTCTTAGCTTACATTTGTTGGGTCTGAAATATAGCAGTAACCTTGATGCTATGTATCAGGGGACATTTAATATGAATTCCACATTGAGGATGATTTTTCTGCATCATTCCTCATTCTCTTAATTCATGCTTTCGATGGAACCCTTCTCCATGTCGTTTGCTAATCATAAAGCCAAAATAGTAAGATATACTCCTTCCGTCCCGGTAATACCTTCCTAAAACTTTTGGGTAGGGTATTTTAGTTGATGTGATGTTTATTTGACTTGAGGAAAAAAGTGAAATAATTAGTTGATGTGATGTTTTAATTGATGTTTATGGAGTAAAAATTTTCTAAAAAGGGAAATGTGACAATCGTAGTGGGACGGACTAAAAAGGAAAATGAGACAGAATTAGTGGAACGGAGGGAGTATCTTTTTTGTATGATTGTTTGAGGATAAATATTGTAGCTGTACAAGTCCTTGTCTTGTGTTTTTTTATGGACTGGATATTCAGTCTGAACCCCCAATTCCCTCTTTCTTCCACGGGGTATATATATTTAGGTACCGATATGTGCTCATATTAAACTTGCTAGTTCATATGTTACATATACATGGATAGTCCTTTCTCTGAGCTGCCTTAACCTACCAAGAAAATATGTTTTCATATTCCATAGTCCTTAGTCTTTGATAATTGAGTGTCACCAATATGTGCTGATTTAGTTGTGTCGTTACTTTGAGAGACTTGTATTTTGACTGGTGTTATGGACAGAACATTTAATTTACACTTTTTCATATGCAAATGAATCTTAAATCTTTAACTTGATTGTTGACGTTGGTGACATCTCATCTATATAGCCAACCCAAATTATGGGATGAATGCATGGATGGTGAAATTGCAATGAATCTTACGTACTTCTTTTATTTGTAGTTGGTACAGTGTTATTTAAATATGGAGCTGGTCTGCTGATGTCAGGATACAAATGGATGGATTTGGGTGGCTTCTAGTTGAAAGAGGATGAGCTGGCATGGTGACACTTCGTATCGAGTGGTAGTCGAACCTTTTATTTCAGTTGTGAGACAATTCATTTGTGTTTTGAATTCTCTATGAATTTACCAACCCACTGTTGTGGATGATGGGTTAATATGCTTACGTCAAGATCTGGTGGATGTTTAAGAATATATTGCTGTATGAATGTGATGTATTAGATTAAAGACTAGGGATGTCTCCGCTTGTGCTTTCTTCCCCTTCCTCCCTTTTGGTTTTTTGTTTTGATTTTTCTGTAATTCTTTACGCCCTGTCTATTATCGGGTATGTTGTGTTTATGTATCCCACGCTATCTTTTTTAATATGCAATGATCTTGTAGAATGTTAACTGTAGTCTTCGAACTGATGTAAAACCGGGGTTTTGATTTTTTGTGTGTAAATCCTGGGTTTTGTACATAGGAATCACATGTATATTTTAGCACTAGGATACTGTCAGGTTTGTACTATACCATGTAGATCATTCTTCAATGCAAATGTTAATTTTTTTAAATTCCGAACAGATTCTTTCATTACACTTGTATACTTTGATTTTTCATTTGTGTCAATTGTGTGAAGTCTGAATACTGAATGAAATGTGTCGGCATAAAATTAGAGTGAACATTTTATTATGTCATGGAATTGATTCTGTAAATTTTATTTTGTTCCTCAGATTTGTTGGTATTGCTCTGTTATATTTTCATTGAAACACATAGTAGGTTCACAAATGTTTTTGTTAATGATGGATGGCAAAAATTCTAGTTCATTTTCTTACTTTAAAACCTTAAAACATCACGCTCTTTGTGAGATATGCCTACCAGTGGGGTAGTCGGAAAATGACTCGCCGACGGTAGGTTGAACATGGGACTTATCTGTGGGGCTCATATGTGTCGAATGAGCTGTTTTGCCCGTTATCTCTCCCTGCTTTAAATGATTGGCTGGTCTTACTACTACTACCTAGCAATGGCATCAAAATAACATTGGTTTTTGTTGCACAAGATTTTGTGCCTAAATTCTTTGTTTGTAAAGTTCGTTTTTGTTGCTCAAGATTTGTGCCTAAATCTTTTGTTTACGTACTTGTATTTGTTCTGTTTCAGTGTGTGTATAGCTTGTGTTTTAAGTGGATGTTATGCTTTCCGAATTTATGTGACAACATTTGGTTATTGTAAAATGTGTGCATATTTATACCCCATGTGGAAGTGGGAGGTCAGGGTCAGGGATTCTCAGTCCAGTCAAATTGGCTCATCTTGTTTGAATATGTTCTTTCGAATCCGACACTCTTTTTTTTTGACAAAAGATGAGAAAGAGTATATTTTCCATTTCGGAAACACTTGCTCTTTTGGGTTTCATGTATTCAATGTATAAAATATTCATTACCACTTCTTTAGTTGCTTAAAGTGTACAGAGTACAGACCCAAAAACATGTCTTTTGAAAAATAATCCCTAGTGGTAGTGCCCCATTTAGGTTTCCCCCACTATTTTTTGCACTTTCAACAATTCAATGTTGCGTTTGGATTTTTCTTTCGATCAATCCTACCTACTGCTTTTCTATTTCCTCTGTCAAGCATTGTTACATAATACTCCCAACCACTAAAAACAGTCACGCATGCCGATATATATTTTCAATGATTAATAATTTAAATTGTAATATATAATTAAAGATTATAAAAGGTTTATATTCTAAAACTACAAATTTAGACGAATCTAATAAGATCTGACTTGACTATGTTTTTTCTTCAATAACTATGATAAAAATTTGAAATAAAGTTAAACTGTTAATAGTGCAAAAAACATAAATGTTGCAAACTTATAAAAACGGAGGAAGTAATAATAATAATAATAATAATAATAATAATAATCATAATAATAATAATCTATATCTATATATATATAAAAGTAATATAGTCCAAATTCCCCCCACTTCCCCACCCCCTTTTTTCAACACCCACTCCATCTATTTTTCATCAATTTCAACAACTCTATATCTATATCTAAAATTAATATAGATACGTAGTATATATCTATCTATCTATATATCTATAAAAGTAATACTTCCTCCATCTCGGTATAATTGTTACGTTTGACTTTTTGATACTATTCACTGTTTAAGTTTGATTCAAATTTTTATCATAGTTATGTAAGAAAAAACATAGTCAAGTGAGATCTTGTTAGAACTGTCTAATCTTGTAGTTTTAAACAATCAAATTTTTATAATATTTTATTATATACAATTTAAGTTATTAATCATTAAAAATGTGTATTGGCATACGTATTGGGTAGGTCTGTAACAAAAATATTGAGATAGAGGTAGTATAGTCCAAATTCCCCCCACTTCTCCACCCCCTTTTTTCAACACTCACTCCATCTATTTTTCATCAATTTCAACAACTATATATCTATATCTAAAATTAATATAATACGTAGTATATATCTATATCTATATTCTATATCTATATCTATATCTATTTATATCTATATAAAAGTAATATAGTCCAAATTCCCCCCACTTCCCCACCCCCTTTTTTCAACACCCACTCCATCTATTTTTCATCAATTTCAACAACTCTATATCTATATCTAAAATTAATATAATATGTAATATATATAATTAAATAATTAATATATACAATTATATCTAAAATCACTCACATTATATGATATGATATGATGAAATCTTTTCAATAACCCTATATCTATATCTAGTATTAATATAATATCAACAACTCTATATCTATATCTAATATTAATATAATATAGATATCTATATAATTAATATATATATATAATTAAATAATTAAATATACAATTATTATATCTAAAATCAGTCACATTATGTCATCATTTGCATTTAAATCTATTCTAATATTCATCTATATCTATATATCTATATCTATATCTATATCTATATCTAATATTAATATTTTTTTAAAATAATACGTAGTATATAATTAAATAATTAATATATACAATTATATCTAAAATCACTCACATTATATGATATGATTCGATTAAATCTTTTCAACAACCCTATATCTATATCTAATATTAATATAATGGCCTGTTTGGGAATTAGCTGTTAGCTGTTAACTGATTATGTGAGTAATTTGAATGATAAATTAGTTAAAATTAGTTGTTTGACAGTTTTGAGACAAATTTTTTGTCTAGAATAAGCTAAGTCTAAAATGTTGCTATTTGCAGTGGTTTCAAAAATAGCTGATTGAACACTATTTTAAGGTATTTTATCTTTTGAAATAAGCTAATTTAAGAGGGTGTTTGGATAAGCTGCAGGAAAATAGATTATCTGATTATTGCATTTTCAAAACGCAAATAATCAGTTTAACCGCTAAAAAATTGTGCTGTAAACCTGATTATTTGCGTTTTGAAAATGCAATAATCAAATAAGCTATTTTATATCGCACATCCAAACACCCACTAACTTAAAATGAATAGAACAAGCTAATTTCGTTTAGCTTATTTGCCAAACATGGCCAATATCAACAACTCTATATCTATACCTAATATTAATATAATATAGATATCTATATAATTAATATATATATATAATTAAATAATTAGATATACAATTATTATATCTAAAATCATTCACATTATGTCCTCATTTGCATTTAAATCTATTCTAATATTCAATAATAACTATAATACACTAATAATATATTTTCTACAGGATACTATGTGATCATGAGATCACATGATTTGATTTTATGGTGATTTTGTATTCAATTAATCAAATAATAATTTGATTAAATCATTATTTGATTAATTTAATATGTTTTTTTAAATCATTGTGGTCGCAAATTGTTCATCATAAAATCATTTTGTTGGTGCAAAACTAACTATAAAATCTTTAGAATATTTATGTAAATTTATGTTTCATCAAAATCTTTAAAATATTATAATATCTTTAATTAATTTGTACGATTATATATTTTTAGAAGATTACGTCAAATCCGATTCCATTCTTCTAATATTTGCATCCCTCTATCAAATCCCTCATATTTCTCTATAAATACTCCACTCATTTATCAAATCTCATGGTTGTGTTGAAATTATCCTCTCACATTTTATTTCTTTATTCTTATTCTTCCTTATTTCTTTATGTCTTCTCAACTTTGATTTTACATTTAAACAATGTCTTTTGTTTTCTTTTTCACACACCAATGTTATGCTAATATTTTTTTTGTTGCGGGTTAATTTTTCTCTTTTTTGTTGTAAAATATTCTTCATTTTGCTATTCATTTAAGAAATTTATTTATTCTTACTCTGCGTGTGAATAATATTAATGTGTTTTTTTTTACGTAATGTTAAATATAAGTTTCTAATACTTTTCCATTGTCTTTGCAGTATTACATGTTGCTGTAATGCAGTATTGCAATGAAGTCATACTCTACAAATTGTTTTTGTCGTTCTCCTTTGTATTCTTGTAACGCCCCAAAAATTTAAAACCAAATTTCTGTGACGTCACTGCCGTGTTACCTCTCTTAAACTGTTGGCCAATCAATTTAAGATCAATAACACGTAGCCAAGTAACAGGAAGCCAATGAATCATAATATCAGAGTACAAATCCAGAAAGGAAACCTCACGTCATAACAGACGTCCGGCTTACAAGCCTTATTTATGCGACATAACAGTCGACATATCAGTCTCATCTCACCTGTCAGAGATATCAAATTAAACACAAGACAGAATATAGTGTACCGATCCGTACCACAACAGTACGAGACTAGGTAATAAGTCATAGCATATTATTCAAGTCAAGCACATAAGTCCACAACATGCTAATGCATCTCTAGGTAGATCACTCATCCCCAAACCCCACATCGTGCTCAGGCTCTGCGTCCTCCCCGGGAATATCTATACATGAAAACATAGCAAGGGTCAGTACAAGGTACTGAGCAAGAATAGAAGAATCGGCATAAGGGGAAACAAGAATTAACTTGATTCCCTAGAAGTATATTTATACATATAGGTAGAGATATATTTCGTGTTTAAACATTTATTAGGCATAACATAAAAATTGAGCAGAGCAAATAAGTAAACATCACACCGTCCCATACCGGTGCTTCAACCACTGCAAATAAGATGAATGATGGATGATGAGATGAAATGTTATGACCTAGGATGTCTATCTACCCTAAATGCAACACATAAGCATGCCTAGCGCGCACCTAGGTACCATGGTCGGTATTCCCTCCCATATAAGGGTCCACACCCCTTAATGGTCGAGAGACATACCCACAGTGCCCCCGCCGCGGACACTAACAGCTGAAATCGTGGCTTACGGCAAGCGGGTCAGGCAAAGGGTCATGAGCCCTCTCCAGCCAAAATCAGACTAGGATATAAATCCTTTTCAGTCTCAATGCTTCTGGGTAGCGATCCCACTATGCCCAATCGGATACCGACTCGTAAGCATAGCGTATCCTACCGTCGGGCATTATTTTCCAGTCTCAATGCTTCTGGGTAGAGATCCCACTATGCCCAATCGGATACCGACTCGTAAGCATAGCGTATCCTACCGTCGTGGCATTATTTGACTCACCAACATATCATCACAGATATTCACATATCATCACAGATATTCACATATCATCACAGATATTCACATATCATCACAGATATTCACATATCATCACAGTATCAATGCTTCGGGGTAGCGATCCCGCTATGCCCAATCGGATACCGACTCGTAAGCATAGCGTATCCTACCGTCGTGGCATTTCATATCGTCACAGATATTCAGATTCAATTCAATCACATGTCCATACGTAAATCAACGCATCAGGACAAAATAAACAACTCATCTCGAGTTAAGTATAATCAGGGGTGTGCCAAGTCCCACGTATCGGCATCAACGACTCATCGTGAGTTAAGTATCAAAGGTGTGCCAAGCCCCACATATCGGCACCAACACATATTCAGATTCAATTCCACACATGTCAATACGTAAATTACGTGTCATGACAAAATAAACAACTCACCACGAGTTAAGTGTCAAGGGTGTGCCAAGCCCCACATATCGGCACCAACACTCACATCAACATAGAAGCGAAACAAGACTCGATCTCAACTAAGGCATAGTAGATCACCGCTAATCGCAACTAAGTTCAAAGATTGTGAGCATAATGATAGTTATGGCATGCTAGAAGCATAAGAAGAACTAAGGAAACACGAAGGACGAAGAACCGGAAAACGAGCGAACGAACCGCGCGGGCAGGGGGGGTGGCGCGCACCCGGCGCGGTTTTTCCACAAAAACCGCGCCAACCCCGCGCGGGTTTCGTCACGGGCGTCGTGACGTTCGATCACGCGCTGCTCGCGCGCTGTTTGGCTAAAGGGCGCCCCAACTGCGCGCCGACACATCAGAATTGATGGAAATGGCGATTTCCGGCCATTCCACCGATTATGCCCCCATTTAGGCCTATCTCTACCCTTGCCTGATATGTAGATGAGTCTCCAAGCTCCTCTTCTCAACCTGCAAGCTTCCAATCAACAATTCCAAGCCTATATTGCAAGAATCAAGCTCCAAACATCATAATTCATCCAAGAACATGATTTCTTGATCTTGAAACCATTTGAAGCTTAAAAGCTGAAATCAACAACACCAAAATGGTCTCAAGTACTAACCTTAGCTCCCAAGACTGATTTGCAACTCCCAAGCAAGGATTTAACACAAATCCCAAGCCGATCTACAAGGATTTCAACCCAAACTCTTCAATCCCGCCACCAACATAACACCCTCCAAAACCCACTTCAAACTTCACCAAAACATGAATTAGATAGTGGAAATTACTTACCTCATGTTATACTATGAATCCCCCAATTGATTTGAGCATAAAATCAAGGATTTGGGAGGATTTGGCACCAATTCTAGCTCCCCAAAGAAGAGTGACGGGAAAGAGGGAAAGAGAGGGGAAGAGAGATGAGGAAATGGGTTTCAATGCCCAATAATTCAGATTTTTAAGGGTAGAATGGATCCGGGTCGGATCGGAATGTGGGTTAAAAGGTTTACACTACTTGTCTTGACCACGTTGCACCCATTTGAGCACTCGACTCTTATTATTTAGTGAGTTGAACTCACTTATTTCCCCCACTTAAATCTTCATTTCCTACAAAATAATCCACATACTAAGTCTTTTGTTAATTAACCGTAATTAAATTAATTAATTATGAGTTAATTAAATCGGGGTGTTACAATCTCTCCCCCTTAGGATCATTCGTCCTCGAATGAAAAAATATGGATTAAGGTCATTACTTCACTGAATTGGAGTCAAATCCAATTCAGGATAACGCCCAGCCATGCTTTCCTCTGTCTCCCAAGTGGCATCCTCTACGCCATGTCTCGACCAAGGTACTTTCACCATTTTAATCGCCTTCTTGCGAAGTACCTTTTCTTTAGTGTCGAGAATCGCCACGGGGTATTCTTCGTATTCTAGGTTGTCATCCAACTCCACCTCCTCCGGTTGTATAATCTTGTCAGGATCCGAGATAAACTTCCTCAACTGAGAGACGTGGAAAACGTTGTGCACCTTTCCCACCTCAGTTGGCAATTCTAACCGGTAAGCGACCTTCTCAATCTTCTTAGTGATCTCATAGGGCCTATAAATCTGGGACTCACTTTCCCCTTCATCCCAAATCGTCTCTGATCACTCGTACCACTTCAGTGGTCTGCTCAATGAGTTCAGGACCCATCACCACTCGCTCTGAAAGATCACTCTAACACAAGGGCGTCATATCACGCACAGAACAAAAGTATACCGGATACTCTTTTCTAATTAAAGCTGCAAAAGTGACAGAAGATACTACTCGAATGTTAGGAGGGTAAATAACCACTTGCTCACCTTCTTCATCGGCGAAGGAAATCCTTGGTATCCCGCAGTCTAATCTGGCTTGATACTTAGACAGCCAATCCATTCCCAAAATCACGTCAAAATCGGCCAAATCTAGCACCACTAGATTCGCTCTGAACTCTCGATCTTTGATGATTATCCGTGCATCGGGTTTAATCCACTGACTCCGCATGAGGTCTCCCGAAGGTAGCGTAACAGGGAGTTGGTAAGCCTCCAGTGGTCCCATATCATTATTAGTTACGAATTTCGATGATATAAACGAGCATGATGCACCAGAATCATATAGGGCATAAGCAGGCACATTGTCAACTAGTATAGTACCTACGCATTTAATAACATAAGGCACTACGGCACTACCTGGGGCACTGGTTACAGATGGTTACGTCGATCAAGATTGAAATTGAACAATGGGCAACTTACCAGTCATGACATCATCTCGCCCATCTAGCTCAGCCCGCTCAATCACATTGAGGCGGCCCCCACGGTTCCCCTGTGGTCCACGACCTCTGTCTGCACCTCTTCCACGCGACGCATTCCCACCAGACGCATCTGAAGTAGATCCTCCTACTCGACCTACCAACTGTGGGCACTGCGACCTCAAATGTCCTTGCTGTCCGCAATTCCAGCAGTGGGGTCCGCTTCTATACGGTGGCTGTGCATAAGTCTGAGGCCTAGAGGTCTCTCCACCGTTTCTCGGCCTCGTCTGTCTATGTTGGGGTCTAACCGGCCCCCCTGACTCCTTGCGACGAGCGGCCCACACGCGCTGCACATCAGCACGAGCTCTTTCAATGAATAAAGCCTGATCATATGCTGAAGCTAAGCAGGCGTGTTGGTTGCTAAACCCAGTCCGGATCTCAGCCTTCAATCCATCCACAAACTTCGAAACCTTATCTTCCTCATCAGCAACTAGCATTGGTACGTATGACATGAGTTCCACAAAACGACCATAGTACTCAGACACTGTCATATTTCCTGCTTGCTCTAAGTTGAGAAATTCCCTCTTCTTAACATTCATCATCTGCGTAGTGAAAAAGTGGGATCTCAAAGCATGACAGAAAACTCCCCATGAGAAGTTGGGTCTCGCCATAAGCTCACTCTTACGCGACCTCCACCAATGGAGAGCTGGTCCAGTAAGATACTGCCGTCCCACCCTGACCTTCCAATCCTCTGGGCAGTCTATATTCTCGAAGATCTCCTCCATATGATAAATCCAATCAGTCAGAGCAACCGGGTCTACTCCTCCACTAAAGACCGGCGGTTGATAATGCCTTGCTAGATGCACGTAATCCACGGGTCTGGGTGGTGGTTGTGCAGGTTGATTCGCCTGCCCCTGATACATCCCATGCATAGCATTAAACATATGTTGCATAAACTGAGGATCAATGGGCATCTGCACCGGTGGCGGTGGTGGTGGAGGCACTGGTTCGTCCTCATAGTTCAAGTCATCCTCCACCTCTACAGGTTCCTCAATTGGAACATTTTCTACGTGGTCATTGCCAAGTCCACCATTCTCATGGCACTGTCCACGACCCCCAGTAGCTGGCCCCTGATTCCTACGAGGCCTTCCCCTCCTCCTGGGCTCTCCATCCCGGCGCGGCGGCATCCTATATTCGTAACGTAACGAGATATTCAGTAACACTCGGTAAATAAGAATAATTCTTTACCGAACATCGATTATTATGTATAGATCTCCCGGAATATCCCCAAGGATTGATCCTGGTTTGGTTCACAAACCATAATCCACCCCTATAGGGGACGCAGATAACCAAAAACAATGTAATCTACAAGAATATAAGCAGAGCTAGATGCAATTCCTACACTATATGCTTTCCCCCACACATCTCACCACATGCTTGTGTTAGAATTCTAAGCACATACGAGCAAACATGGCTCTGATACCAAATGTAACGCCCCAAAAATTTAAAACCAAATTTCTGTGACGTCACTGCCGTGTTACCTCTCTTAAACTGTTGGCCAATCAATTTAAGATCAATAACACGTAGCCAAGTAACAGGAAGCCAATGAATCATAATATCAGAGTACAAATCCAGAAAGGAAACCTCACGTCATAACAGACGTCCGGCTTACAAGCCTTATTTATGCGACATAACAGTCGACATATCAGTCTCATCTCACCTGTCAGAGATATCAAATTAAACACAAGACAGAATATAGTGTACCGATCCGTACCACAACAGTACGAGACTAGGTAATAAGTCATAGCATATTATTCAAGTCAAGCACATAAGTCCACAACATGCTAATGCATCTCTAGGTAGATCACTCATCCCCAAACCCCACATCGTGCTCAGGCTCTGCGTCCTCCCCGGGAATATCTATACATGAAAACATAGCAAGGGTCAGTACAAGGTACTGAGCAAGAATAGAAGAATCGGCATAAGGGGAAACAAGAATTAACTTGATTCCCTAGAAGTATATTTATACATATAGGTAGAGATATATTTCGTGTTTAAACATTTATTAGGCATAACATAAAAATTGAGCAGAGCAAATAAGTAAACATCACACCGTCCCATACCGGTGCTTCAACCACTGCAAATAAGATGAATGATGGATGATGAGATGAAATGTTATGACCTAGGATGTCTATCTACCCTAAATGCAACACATAAGCATGCCTAGCGCGCACCTAGGTACCATGGTCGGTATTCCCTCCCATATAAGGGTCCACACCCCTTAATGGTCGAGAGACATACCCACAGTGCCCCCGCCGCGGACACTAACAGCTGAAATCGTGGCTTACGGCAAGCGGGTCAGGCAAAGGGTCATGAGCCCTCTCCAGCCAAAATCAGACTAGGATATAAATCCTTTTCAGTCTCAATGCTTCTGGGTAGCGATCCCACTATGCCCAATCGGATACCGACTCGTAAGCATAGCGTATCCTACCGTCGGGCATTATTTTCCAGTCTCAATGCTTCTGGGTAGAGATCCCACTATGCCCAATCGGATACCGACTCGTAAGCATAGCGTATCCTACCGTCGTGGCATTATTTGACTCACCAACATATCATCACAGATATTCACATATCATCACAGATATTCACATATCATCACAGATATTCACATATCATCACAGATATTCACATATCATCACAGTATCAATGCTTCGGGGTAGCGATCCCGCTATGCCCAATCGGATACCGACTCGTAAGCATAGCGTATCCTACCGTCGTGGCATTTCATATCGTCACAGATATTCAGATTCAATTCAATCACATGTCCATACGTAAATCAACGCATCAGGACAAAATAAACAACTCATCTCGAGTTAAGTATAATCAGGGGTGTGCCAAGTCCCACGTATCGGCATCAACGACTCATCGTGAGTTAAGTATCAAAGGTGTGCCAAGCCCCACATATCGGCACCAACACATATTCAGATTCAATTCCACACATGTCAATACGTAAATTACGTGTCATGACAAAATAAACAACTCACCACGAGTTAAGTGTCAAGGGTGTGCCAAGCCCCACATATCGGCACCAACACTCACATCAACATAGAAGCGAAACAAGACTCGATCTCAACTAAGGCATAGTAGATCACCGCTAATCGCAACTAAGTTCAAAGATTGTGAGCATAATGATAGTTATGGCATGCTAGAAGCATAAGAAGAACTAAGGAAACACGAAGGACGAAGAACCGGAAAACGAGCGAACGAACCGCGCGGGCAGGGGGGGTGGCGCGCACCCGGCGCGGTTTTTCCACAAAAACCGCGCCAACCCCGCGCGGGTTTCGTCACGGGCGTCGTGACGTTCGATCACGCGCTGCTCGCGCGCTGTTTGGCTAAAGGGCGCCCCAACTGCGCGCCGACACATCAGAATTGATGGAAATGGCGATTTCCGGCCATTCCACCGATTATGCCCCCATTTAGGCCTATCTCTACCCTTGCCTGATATGTAGATGAGTCTCCAAGCTCCTCTTCTCAACCTGCAAGCTTCCAATCAACAATTCCAAGCCTATATTGCAAGAATCAAGCTCCAAACATCATAATTCATCCAAGAACATGATTTCTTGATCTTGAAACCATTTGAAGCTTAAAAGCTGAAATCAACAACACCAAAATGGTCTCAAGTACTAACCTTAGCTCCCAAGACTGATTTGCAACTCCCAAGCAAGGATTTAACACAAATCCCAAGCCGATCTACAAGGATTTCAACCCAAACTCTTCAATCCCGCCACCAACATAACACCCTCCAAAACCCACTTCAAACTTCACCAAAACATGAATTAGATAGTGGAAATTACTTACCTCATGTTATACTATGAATCCCCCAATTGATTTGAGCATAAAATCAAGGATTTGGGAGGATTTGGCACCAATTCTAGCTCCCCAAAGAAGAGTGACGGGAAAGAGGGAAAGAGAGGGGAAGAGAGATGAGGAAATGGGTTTCAATGCCCAATAATTCAGATTTTTAAGGGTAGAATGGATCCGGGTCGGATCGGAATGTGGGTTAAAAGGTTTACACTACTTGTCTTGACCACGTTGCACCCATTTGAGCACTCGACTCTTATTATTTAGTGAGTTGAACTCACTTATTTCCCCCACTTAAATCTTCATTTCCTACAAAATAATCCACATACTAAGTCTTTTGTTAATTAACCGTAATTAAATTAATTAATTATGAGTTAATTAAATCGGGGTGTTACAATTCTACTCAAAACTATTTGTATATCATGAAATCTATTGTATGTTGATTTTGTTATTGTTTGTTTGTTGTCTTTATTCGAAATTCAAAAACAGAGAAAAAAAACTGAACAGTGTAAATTTGGAGATGTTCCCACTATATTATTTATTTATGTATTTTTTTTATAGATTATTCCTTTTATGATATTTTGCCTTTTGGATATAATTTTTATATAGTTTTTAAATTGATTTAAGTCACTATAAAGTACAAAAACAACAATTATTTAATTAAATTGAAAAAAATTGGTATGATACTCCATTAAATTAAATATTTACCACAAATCAATTTAAATTACGTTTTAATTAATCATGTAATGTAAATTGGTTTATATATTTGATTTTATCACGAGTAATTTTTTAAATTAATAATATATATCTTCTACCATTATCATTTAAACCTGTTCCATAGCTGAATTTTGGAATCCATAATCAATTAGTTAAAATTAGAAAATAAGTTATTCATAAATCCTTTCATCAATTTAAACACGAGAATGATATAATCCTACATAAATTTTATATTTTTAAAGAAACTATTAATTAATATTAAAGGTATAATAACCCTACATAAATTAAAAAGATTTAATTTGATATTCTATATTTTTTAACTTCGTTTAATTGAATAAATATATACTATATAGTTGTATAATATAATATAATATAAGAATTATAAATTCATGATTAGATTTGTATTAGCCAATTCATATCTATGTGAACAATGTTAGAAGATTATTTTCAACATTATTTTTTTGGGAAGCCGGAGACAGATAACAAATAGAAAATAAAATAAAGGAAAAAAGGTAGCAAAAATAGGTGTCCAAAAAGCATACAGGAGAAAATGAGCTAAAAGCTCCAGCCCACACACTAGAAGAATCTGCCGCTAATGGCCCGTGTATGAAGTTGGGGGAAGGCCAAAATAGTGTAGAATTATTCAAGAGATGCACTACGTTTCGCTAAACAATTCCCAACCATGTTACTTCCCGAAGTACATGATAAACTGAACAACGTCCAAAGATGTCTCTCCGGTCTTTAATCTGATGCAAGAGCAGAGTCAGGGGTGGAAAGACCGGTCAAAAAGTCCATAGCATTATTAGAATATAATAATAATAATAAATTAGTGTAAAATAGAGTTTAAATTAAAACAAAAACAAAAATACTAAAGAATGTCATTTATAAATTAAGTAATGATTGAAAATATATCTAGCAAAATTATAAATTGAAAATGTAAAATCAAATTTATTATAAATTTCGTATCAGAATTTAGCAAATTTTACGGTAATTTATAAATTATGTAATGTAACCTCAAATTGATTATGGGCTAAATCAATCAAACAACACGATTAGAAAAATAGTTTAATTTCCGAAGTTGCTAAACCACTTTGTCATATTTTTTCTCAATAAGAAAATTTGCATGAATCAAATTTTATGTAATAAATATTTATTATTTTCTTTTTATAAAAAAATAAATTTTACTTCCGCGCATTGCGCGGGCGGATGTGCTAGTAATAATAATAATAATGGTTGTACTCCCTCCGTCCCACGAATTGTGGCTCATATTTCTCTTTGGGTTGTCTCACGAATTGTGGCCACTTTTCTTTTTTAGATAATTTAATTAATATAAATATGATTAGAAAGTTAATGGTTTCTAAATCCCATTAAAAGTAATCACTTTTACTATTCTGCACAACTCTCAATACACTTTTATTTTTCTACAAAAAGTCCCTTGCATTTATTTAATTCTTCATATTTTAAAATTGGTACAAATAACAATTATATAAAATATATATTCTAAATCTAGACGTATAGACGATTCTAACAAGACCACACTTGAATATTTTTCTCTAATTAAATCATTACAATAATATTTTGTCAAATTTAAACAATAAAGAAAGTCGAAATTCATTAAAACTTTAAATACAAATATCCACATCACTTTAACCACAAAACTCCACCACATAAATTACAGTGCCCAAAAGAAACGAGCTTCAATTCGCGGGACGGAGGGAGTACTACCTTTTACCCTAAGATAATACTCCCTCTGTCCCACTAAAAGTGGTCACTATTCCTTTTTGGGGTGTCCCAATAAGGTTGGTCACTTTTCCTTTTAAGCAAATTAGATTAACATAAGCATGATTAAAAACCTCATAATAATGACAATTGTACTTTCTGAACAAAGTCCCTATATATGTAACCATTAATATTTTAAAATGAGTATAAATAAAAATTATATAAACTATATATTCTAAAACTATACGATTAGATGATTCCAACAAAACCACACTTGACTATTTTTTTCTTTCTACATCATTACGATAACATTAAGTCAAAGTTAAATAATAAATATGGTTAAAAGTCAAATATAACTATTATAAATTAGATGAATGAATTAGTCAAATTTACTCAGACTACTTTAACTACTAAACACCACAATCTAAATTCCCGTGCCCAAAAGAAAGTGGCCACTTTTAATGGGATAGACCGAGTAGTACTTCTATTAGCATGGCTTTGTTGGGTAATGCCCATTATAATCAAAAGAGAAGAGTAGTTAAAGGATTGGACGGTGGTCCCCAGCTGAGCCACTAGCTCCCTCCTTATTGGCCAATCATCAAACCAGACAGTTATATAAGTCCATGTGACTCCCAGATGCCGCATCGACGGCTATCTTCCCACCCCAAAACAATCCTACGGTTCACACCTCCCCTTTAGTTATCGACTTGGAACGGCCTACAATCCTCCACGTGTCCCTCACGATCGCGTTTAATATATCATTTGATCCGACGGACCTCATCACATTCTCTTCTTTTTCCTCTCCCTATACTCCCTTTCCGGGCAACGGTAAATTCGCCGCCGGCCGTTTTCTGCCTCCACTCCACTTTTGACTTTGCTCGGACCTTTGTTTTTCTATTTCCGTGGAATTCTTTTTGGAGAAATTCGTTGATATTTTGAAGTTTGTGGATATTTTTGCTTTTGTATAATAATTACATTATATTTTGTGAATTTTTAATTGCAATTGTTTTCAGAATTCAGCTTTCTCCAGAACAGCCTAGAATTTTTCCTGCTGAAGAAACTGTGATATTCGTACTCTCCAACTGCAATATTCGTACTGCAATTACTTTTCCAACTTCGTGTATATGATGATTTCGAAAAGCAACAAAGAAGTCCTGGCGAATTCCGAGCCCTAATTTCCCAGTATTTTGGAGAGAAGAAGAAGAAGAGAAAGAAGAAATTGATTTAAGGTACGCACCTGCTACTTCGAATTCGGATTTGATCATCCATGGCGGATTCGGACAACGAATCGGGGGGGAATCGGAGCGAGATGTCGCCGCGCGAGCAGGACAGGTTCCTGCCGATCGCGAACGTGAGCCGGATCATGAAGAAGGCGCTGCCGGCGAACGCCAAGATATCCAAGGACGCGAAGGAGACGGTACAGGAGTGCGTATCGGAGTTTATCAGCTTCATCACCGGCGAGGCGTCGGACAAGTGCCAGCGGGAGAAGCGGAAGACGATCAACGGCGACGATTTGCTCTGGGCGATGACCACGCTAGGGTTCGAGGATTACGTCGAGCCGCTCAAGGTTTATCTCCAGAGGTTTAGGGATATGGAGGGGGAGAAGACCTCCTTAGCCGGGAGAGGGGAAAAGGACTCCGCCACCGCCGGAGGAAACGGTACCGGTGGCGGTTATGAGGGGATGTATGCTATGAGCGGCATGAGCACTCATCATCAAGGAGGGCCCGTTTACGGATACGGGCAGCAAATGGGGGGAGCCGGATCCGGACCCGGGAAGACAGGGTCGGGTTACCATATTGGATCCGGGTCGGGCGGGAGGCCTAGGTAGCTCTATTTTCTCGATGTTTTAATTAATTAATCCACCTTGTTACTAGTTTCAATGATCAGTAGAGGAAACATAACTATATTATAGTATTAGTCCATCTATATATTACTATTGTATATTCAAATATAATTATATCATATGTCTGGTATATGATACTTGTGTATGATCGATGCTAATTCCTAATAGTCATTAATAAAAATATATTTTGCTTTTTTTTTTCAAAAGTTAATTAATAATGTGTAGAAATTCTCTTTCCCTATTTGTTATGCTTGATGGTCAAAAATCTGCAGCCTAGTTAAAACTATGTTTATTATTGCAATTTTGGTTTGCAGATTGTAGTATATATATTAATATAGTTAGTAATGTAGAATTACAATCAATCATTAGTATGATATTTTATTGACAACATTTGTATATTAATATTAATAAATACTTAAATAGGGAGCAGTAATTTATTAGGTACATGAAGGAATAAGGAAGGTGGGGTTGGAGATGCCTAAAAATGGGGGGCAAAGTCATTAACATTAGGGACCATCTTGTTAATGACATGTCTATGCGACCTAATGATCTGCTTTATTCATACTCTCTCTCCGTCTCATTTCTTTCTTTATTTTCTTTAGTTGATTTTTGGTTTCTTGCACTCTTCATGTATTTTTTTGTTATTAGCATTGAATGAAAAGCGTTAAACATCAATGGCATATGCAAAATGATGTTAATTTGGGGTTGGGGACTTACCCTAGCGGTCAAGTCCCCTTCTCCCAACCATAGGTTGTGAGTTCGGTTCCTACCCGGCCCCTATCCCTTCCTTCCCTTTATCACCTTTGTAATTTGTGTGGTTTGGGCTCCCACACACCTTTGCCGACACATTAGGGTCACTGTTTAGAAAAAAAAATGATCTTAATTTGGTACAAATATAAAGGATTATTAAACTTTCAGTTTTGTCACATTCGCTAACAACAAATACCCACAGCTTTAAAAGGTTAAAAATGCCACAAAAATTTGTTTTACATACATGTCAATCTAATTTTACCTTTTTTCTTCTTCTTCTTCTTCTTCTTCTTTTTTTTTTAAAAAAAAAATTCTGGGTTTTTAGAGTAAATGTGTTGCATGAGAGCATAGCTTCCGTACATTTGCATTGTTATACAAATAGTTCAATTGATTATGGTTTTGGCATATTTTACTTTGGGTTTGTGTTGATTTTTTCTGCTTTGGACAATTCTTTTTTGTAAATAGTTGTATGGCGTTACCGTTTTGTTTTCATCGTCCATTTATTCAATTTCATGATTGTTCAAATAAATTAAATTGTTGTATGGCGTTACCGTTTTCTCCACTCCTTGGGTATCGAGATGTGTAAATTCTGTCTTCATCCATTTTGGAAGGGAATGCCTACATGACTGTCTTTCTTTGTAGAGGTTTATGCATTAAAATTGTTCGCGTAGCCATAACTCATTGGTCAACATAGCAACGGGATCCATCTTTTATGGTATTTTTAGTTTTATCTGCGCGACACTTCTTTATTGAATCAACATGGTACGCAGGATACACTTCTGAAAGTGTTTTTGACTTATACTATATGACATAATTTATTTGCCCGTTGGGATGAGGACTTAGCCTAAGTGGTTAAGTCTTTTGACTTCCAACGGAAGGTTGGAGGTTCGATTTACACGTGCCCTCTATCCCTCCTTTTTTTTCCCTTTGTAATTGTGTGGCATGGGCTCCCACCACCCCTTTCCAGACCTCCAATGACTCCTAAAAAAAATTATTTGCCCATCATTTTAATGTAAATATTAATAATTATTTTAAGGATTCAAAATAATTATAAAAAACCGCTCAACTTGATCGAGAGGCTTGGAGCGCATCAGCATAAATATTGGCCTATTATTAAAGCCATTCGGAATATATCAAGTAGGTTTGAAGTGTGTCATTTCCGTCACAGTTTCAGAGAAGGTAACAGAGTTGCGGATGCGTTGGCCAAGAAGGCGTGTGATGAAGAGACGTTTATTTAGGCTTTTCTGCCGGACGAAGTTGTTTAACTCTTGCATGAGGATATGAATGGTGCGGGTGCTGCATCGTTAGTTGTTGGATTTTTTAGTTGCGTTTTTTTTTGGTTTTGGATTTTTTTTTCTTTTTTTCTTTTAGCCGCCAATAATGCATTTTTCACCCAAAAAAAAAATATTATTAAAAACAGTGCCGACAACCAAATCTGGACAAATCAGAAGAGAATCATTATTTTTTTTTTGATGAGCAGAAGAGAATCATTAATTCATTGCCCGTCTTCTTTCTTTTAATAATGCTAAAATGTCCTAGGCTAAAAAAGGGTTGTTTGAATCCAAAACAAACGAGCATAAATTCCAGGTTCACTTCTGATTGCACGCATTGCTGAAAGCTATGTTTTCGACGAATGAGGCTGAGTAGGAATAATTCAATACTTCTACTTTATACCACCAGTTGTATTATGGAAATATGGGTGGCTTGTTCCATTCATTGTTTCCCTTTATAGTTTATATACTCTACTATCACACAACCCCAGTAATGGCTCGCATTGTGCAGAATTATAAATGATATAAATGTGAGATGTGAGCTTAAGATATAAATGATCATACTGAGGTTAAATAAATAAAATAACTTTCAAGACATAAGGAAACAGGTAAGAGATTAACCGAAAATGTCGCCTCACAACTACTACATAAACAGAAGTACTAATCTTAATTCCTGGAGTAACAAATGATACAAGCAGTACTACTACATTCACAACACTTCTCCAGAAATTTATTCATCATAACATTCTAGTTTTTTTTTTCCTTTGCTTTTGGGTCCGTTCCACGACAACTCTGCACCAATTGCTTGCATCAATCACCAGTCGCCAGGGGAAGGAAAGAGTATTTGCCCATTCAACAACAGATACATTAAATTACAGGTGAGATAGAGATAGAGATGGGGATAGAGAGAAGCTAACGCTAACATTCTTTTGTCAGGGTGAAACGCAGATTACTTATGGGTAACCAAAACAGTCGAAGCTGAAGACAGTAAAGATATATCAGAGTACGCCGCCACCAGACTTCATGTAACAGCCCGAAGACAATGTCTTCAGCTTTTTAGGCTTTGACGTCTTGGGCTGAAGGCTGTTGTTCATCCTTTCCAGCATCACCTTCACCATCAGCTTTATCATCTGTCTCCTCGGCATCAGCTAGTTTTGTGAGTTCTTCCTGAATCATCAACTTTATTGCTGATTTTCTCGGTGTGAAATCAGTATTGTACTTCTTGGCTGGAGGCAAAAATTTAACATGCATAATTATAATTAGGATTTATATTTTCAGTAAATATAATCAAATGATTGAGAAGGGGTAATAGGCATTTTTGCACGAAATCTTTGACCCCACTCAAGCATTTTGGTGACTAACATATATAGTGCTGCACAATAAGATACCAAGTGAATGAAGAGAGTAAATGTAAAGAAAAATGTTTACTACTCTACACATCTTCCCAAGTAAAATTGCAGATAACTTACCAAGCAGCTTCAGAATGTCGGTGAATGTAGCCTGCAAAATTCAAGTATATCAGATGGTTTAAAAATTGAGCTCACCAGTCAACATTTAAATTAACAATGTGTTCAAAGGAACGGGCCTTTTTCTAAGTCTACGGGAGGGAGCATACCCCATAGGCAAAACGCAAAGAAAGGTGCAGACACTAACCGTATTGAAGTCGACCTCTTTAAGGATTTCAACAATTGCCTGTCTGAGTTCATTATCATTTGGTTTCGATTTATCCGCATTAAGCTTTTCTTTCACTTTCATGACCTTAGCCCCTGCGCTTGCACAGAATGAAAAAAAAAAAAAAAAAAAAAGAGTTCAGAAAATGGATTCTCTTTAATGTAACAAAAGGGAAAGAATGAAGGTCAAGTCTATAGAAATCAGCAATGAGAAAGCAGACAAGGAAACAAATCAAGAGAAAACTACAATCCTCACCAGCGCTTTCCTTCGATGCGGACTTCTTTGAAACAGGAACCTTCTTTGTTGATTCATCTTTATTCTTACCAGAAGATTCCTTTTCGGTGGTTGATTCACCTTTCTTCTTGCCAGCAGGCTTTTTTTCAGTGGTTGACTCGTCTTTCTTCTTGCCAGAAGGTTTCTTTTCAGTGGTTGATTCATCTTTCTTCTTACCAGAAGATTTCTTCTCAGTATTTGCCTCATCTTTCTTCTTACTAGAAGATTTCTTTTCAGTGGTTGATTCACCTTTCTTCTTACCAGAAGACTTATCAGTGGCTGGTTCGTCTTTCTTCTTAACAGAAGATTTCTTCGCAGTTTCTGCATCCTTAGTGCTTTTTGAGCCACTAGGTGTTTTGGCAGATGCTTTTTTGGGTGGAGGACTGACTGTTTTTGAGACATTTCTTTTCTTAGGTGTGACGCTTTCAGCAGATCCTTTCTTTGCAGAGGACTTTGTCGGGCCATGCTTCTGCTTTCCTTTGTCCTCATCACTTTTGTCTTCGTTTTCACTTTCTTTATCCTCACTGTCAGCTTCTTCGGACATCTCTTCCCCTGATCTTTCTGGACTTCCATTTGCATCTTCTTTCTGATCTTCCTCTTTCTGTTCTCCCAATTCATCCTCGGACTCAGACATTGTGCTTTTTGTCTCATCACCCTTCTTTGATGCACCCTGAGAATACAAAAATTTTTAATGCTGGAGGAATACATGGTTTACAGGCTTCTCACCAGTATAAAATTTTAAAACAATTTAAGAAATGAATTTACGCATTCGCGCTACATTTCAAATTTTATAGGCCAAGTCCACAATTAGATCATTCCCTAACTCAAAACAGAATGCTGCCCAGCACTTCAGACAGGCAAGGTAATAGAACTTCATATACAAGTACAACCAACGGATTGCAAGCACATGAACAAAGGTACCTTAGAGGAGCCTTTGGGTGTGCGATTCTCAGATGTTGATTTGCTACCCCTCTTTCTCTTTTTGCCCTTACTCGACTGGATATCAAACAAGATACATGTGTAAATAAGTGCAGGAAAAAGTAGCTCAATAAAATAAAATTCTGAAGGCTTTGCCCAAGTACAGAACCTGCTCCTTCTCAGAGAGTAACTCCGATGTAGTTGCATGAGGTGCCATCAAAAATTCAACCAGCTTAGTAATAATATCTTCCTGGAAACAAAATATGTCAATAAAATTCATCAGCAAGAAATGCAGAAAGATATTATGTAGCAATTGTTTTGCTGGTTCCCGTGCATGTGTGCCTAGATAAATAAATAAATAGAAATAAGAAACAAGACAAAGCTGAGATTCAGGACATCAAGTAAGACCAATAGTGGAAACAGGAGATTCAGAAAAATGCTATAGATGTAACTGCATATCCTTGATTTGATATTGGGATCTATAAACACACCTTCCTTGTATTAGCCTTTGTAACAGGTATATCAAGGACATCACAGAACTCCACTAGTTTCTCCTTGACAAACTTGTCTAGTTTTTCTTTGACTTTGGTCATCTGCTTTTCCTGAAATTTTCAAGAGAGCATGTAAGTTTAAAGAGGCCGAGAAAGAATCTCAATTATATAAAATTTATCCTTTTCTAAATAAGTATGTTTCAGTGAACACCTCATTATCATGCCAAACGAAACCAGAGAATCTCGATATATTGTGTTTGATTTCAGCAGCCTGCAAAAAAGGCAAACGATTAAGATTCAAGAAACAAATTAAATTTTTATGAAGCAAAGAAAGACATTCCATGAAACTCATGTAAGCAGAGCTTTATATAGTGTGCAAACCATTATTATAATTTATAAAGCATGGGGTTGTGTTTTATTACTCAGATATAATAAGCTGAAAGAGCAAAAAGAAATATGTAAAAAATATCATAGCTTAAGTTGACAGTCTGACTGGAAGAATATAGACCGAGCTACAGGAGTGAACTAGGCAATCTCGAAGAATACATCCTGATTATTAAGTTTCAAATTTTGAAAATGAATGGAGCAGAGTGATGTTAAGCCAACCCCAAGGGACAGTAAATCAAAAGCATTACCTTGCCCCTCCTTGAAAAGAGAATAGCATGCAGCAATTTAAAGGTGTCATCAGTTTTCTTTCGCGACAACTTGTATGCCACTGGAAAGAATATAAATAAAAGAACACTAGTAGTTAGAACCAACTTATTCAGAACTGCACACACATAAAGAAAATAACTTATGAAACTGTAAAGGGTATAGAACAGTGAATCACAAGCATTTCGGAGTACTTCATAATTAACAATATTTGAAACTTCTACATGACTTTCCTAGACAAATCAAGTACGAGCTTTACACACTCAAACATGTAGCCATGTAAATGTGCAAAGTGCTAGAACAACAAACCAAATAGTTTTATTTTTTTTAATGTCAGTGAAAGGCTTGTTCTTTCTCAGAAGGCACTGCATCATCAGATTATCAGAATCTCTTTGACAAACACATATACACAAACAAATAAACCCATTAGGTATTCTCAAATACCAACTCATAATAAACTGCACAAAATACAACCCAGAGTATGTCAATTGTTTATTTGTATTTTCACATGTGATTGATGTATCTCTATAATATAGTACTTCCATAATTACAGAAAAATACAATGGAAGAATAAGGGTTGTGATCAATTGTTATGGTGTGAGTATTTACATATATACATTTGGGGGGAGGGGGAGTATATGTGTGCATGTAAAGTTGAATCTGAGTGAAACGGAAGTGTTTCTCTTAAAGGGTATTAAAATATGGTTGAAATTTAACCTAACATAACCCCAATATCGTTACCTATACAGTTCAATGGAAAAGGAAAATACTTGACAGTTCAGCGAAGAAATAGCATATATCTCTCATGATGCTTAAACTAGAAAAGTAATGTTCAAACAACAATGATATAAAGGCAACCATGTAGGGATGTACCGTTTGGAATATCTTTCAATGCAGTTCCGCGACCCTGCAGACAAAATCATATAAAAGAAAACGATGTTATTAAATGCCATTTATATTTGAGCTACGATGTCATCCCAATTTTAATAATACAAATTTAGTCACAAAAAGAAATTTTTTAAATCATACCTTTTCAACATGGAAATCCCTTGCTTCTTTCTGAATAACAGCCACCAACCTCTCCACAGATTTCCGTTCGCGCACAGGGCGATCAGTTGTGGGTGGTGTAGGGGTTTTAGACTCCTTCACCTCTTTACCTCTAGGTGTCTTGCCATCTTTTGTTTTTTCCTGTGTTGGGGTAGTCGTTTCTTCTTCTGTTTTATCCTTCGGATCGCTTTTAATAATTTTGTCTTTTTCCCCAGCACCACTCTTAGTTTTACCACGTGCCTTTGATCTCTTCCCTTTCTTGGGATCATCTGTCTTTTCTTTCTCCTGTTTCACTGCATCAATCTCACCTTCAACTTTATCCACTGTAGCATCATGGGATTTCTCATCCATGTCTTCCTCCATTTCGTCGATCTTGGTTTCCCCCACTTCCTCGGTCTTGGTTTCCTCCTTTTCCAAATCATGTTTTGTTACTTGCTTCTCCTCGTCAGCTATGCCTTTTTCCTTATCTTCTTTTGTTGTTGTTTCATCCTCCATAACTTCATCAGTTCCCTTATTTTGAGTAGCTTCTTCTTTGTCCACATCCATCTTCTCAGCCTCCACCTCTACATTGCATTCCTTATCCTCTTCATTCTCTTTCAAGACAGTATCCTCATCTACCTTTTTACCAGAAAGAGCCTCAGAATTTTTTTCCACACCACCATTCTCATTTGCCACGGACTCAGGCTTCTCAGACACTGAATCTCCCTCCTCACCCATACCAACAGAATCTGGAGTATGGGAACTCAGATAAAACCTGTTTTCCCAGAATTCTCCTGATCCAGGTTTAAATGTGTAAAAAGTTTGTAAAGATACTCAATTTCTTATATCATCATTCAAACCCCAAGTGACAAAGAAATAAAAACCTAATTAGAAATTATGCAAAGTGGGCTGCAGTTAAGCATTGAACCTAATGGGATGATCCGTGAACCTACTTTCTATCTCTCAACAGAAAACCTCAATGTTTAGAATACACAAATTGAACCGGATAACAACTGAAACAAAATCCACTCAATTCCCCAAGATATAAACACATAAACACAAGCTCACGCACAAAAAAAAGGTATACAAGTTCCACCAGGCACGTGTGATTTTACCACCGACCCAAGCAATTAGCTAATTCACAAACACACGGATACCGGTAAACAATGAAAAACATCAAGAAGAAGAAACCGAAATCTCTGATATACAACGGTAACCCTAACCTGCAAATTTTGGAATTTTAGCATCAAAATTACTGCCGAAGGAACAACAAATTAGAGTAAACTCCCAAAAACCAAAACTTAAACCAAATTCAGTGCGAAAAACATTCAAACCTTGCACAGATTTGAAGGACCACGAAGCTCAGTCTGCAACCCACAACGCGAGCGAACTGCAGTTTTAATTTCCTCGTCGCGAGCTCTATCTGTCTGTGTGTCTGTCTAAATTTCTATAACCTGTGCTCTTTATAGTCCGGACTCCAACTCCGGATTTTAATTCCATTTTAATTCCACGTCGGATCCTGACGCAATAGCAGACACTAGGCGGACTACTAAAACGGGACGCAATTTAACGGCAGAGATCAGCCGTAACAAATGGATGGCCAGGATTTCATGTTTTGTGGATTTTTGAATTCCCCCTGTTTTCAAAGTCCGCCTAATGTTTAAATTTTCGTCAATGTTGGGTCTAATGGGCCGATAAAGGGGACATTCATGTGATATCTGGGCTGTTTTAGTAGTATTTTGCTAGGAAAAAATAAATATGTCCTTTTTCTTTTCCAAAAATTCAAATCAGTCCTTTTTCTATTTTATTATCAAATCAGTCCGCTACAAATGCTAATTATATCCAAATCAGTCCCTTCTTCACTAATTATACTTTAATTGCCGATGTGGCAAGAGTTTAAATTTAAACCTGACACGTGGACATAATATTAATCCCTTTTCTTTTATCTTTTGCGAATTCAGTCATAAACTTTTGTTTTGTTCCATTTAGTCATCTACCCAAATCAGTCATTTTTATATTAATTGGCCTCCAACCTTTCAAATTATTTATTTCAGGCCCAGAACGGCAGAACCTTAAATTTTTATTATTGCTAATCCATTTATCAAATAAATGTCCAACATACTTCCGTAAATAAAATTAAAGACCCAGCCTCATACATTGGGTTTGACTGCCTTGTTACCGGGTCTTCCAAGTTCCGGAATTTTACGGACTCTCTCTAACCACCCAAACATAACCGATGGTTCATTGGTTCTGGTTTTCTTCAGCAACAATTAGTACAATCATACGTTGTTTCTTACCTTAGAACGTAGCAAGATTTGAGTAAATGATTTAATTTTAATTTTTGTGTAAATGATTTAAATTTACTTTTTGGAAGGCTATGGATGCAGGAATTTTACGGAGGACCCGGTAACAAGCCAGTCAAACCCAATGTATGAGGTTTCGTGTTTAATTTTATTTACGGAAGCATGTTGGAATTTTATTTGATAAATAGATTTGTAATAATTTTAAAAAAAATTAAGGTTATGGGCCTGAAATAAATAATTTGAAAGGTTGGAGACCAATTAATATAAAAATGACTGATTTGGGTAGAGTACTAAATGGAACAAAATAAAAGTTTATGACTGAATTGACAAAAGATAAAAGAAAATTGATTAATATTACGTCCACGTGTTAGGTTTAAATTTAAACCCTTGCCACGTCGGCAATTAGAGCATAATTAGTGAAGAATTGACTGATTTGGATATAATTAGCATTTGTAGCGGACTGATTTGGTAATAAAATGGAAAAATGACTGATTTGGATTTTTGGAAAAGAAAAATGACCTATTTGTCCTTTTTTCCTATTTTGCTATGTTATGCCCAATATTATTGAAGCAGATTTTGTGTTCGACTATGTGGAAAAGAAAATTTAACCAGAGTTCGAATCCAGAGATAAATATTGCAAATATAGAAATTTTTATTAATTTTATAATAATGTCATCTAGTTTCATTTGAAAGAAAATTTATTAGTGTGATATTCAACACCAAAATAGATAATATTTTTAACATAATTTTTGGAAACAACTTTCGTTTATAATTTATGGTATGATAATTATTCATTCAATTTATCTAAATTATTGTCTTTTATATGATTAAAACTAACTGTGTGGTTTGGGCTTCACACATTTTTGCCGACACATAAGTGTCAGTGTTTACAAAAAAAAAAAAAAAAAACTAACTACATGGCATATAATTTAACTTTTAATTAGAATTTGAAACATCTATATAATAAATCCTGAATACTTTTTGGCCCGTGCAGACTCTTTTGTCCTTATTAAATTTAATTCATCCTTCTTAATTTTAAAGGGTTAATCAGTCATTATACGCTCATTTTTAGATCAACGGCTCTTAAGTTTACACGTAATCTGCTGACTAATTCCACGTCATCGGACACATCATCAATATCTATATTTAGAAAATAAATCTATCTATTAATATAACAAAATCTTTAGAAAATCTTCATATATATTTTAAAAAGATATAATTGAATACAAATATATATATATATATATATAAATTATTTGATTGTATACATAATATTTTAAAAAATATTAATACTATAATATTATTAAATAAATTTAATTAGGTTACATATTTATGCCTAAAAAATATACAATCATATATCAATATAAGGTTTTTTTCTTTATTCCCTGGCTTCAGCTTCGCCAAAAAAAAAATATAAGGAATATAATAATTATATTTTAAATAAAAATATTTCATTGAAAATATGATGTAAACATTAAATTGACCCTAAATATATTGTTAATGTAAAATGACTAATAACCTAAAAAATTTTATACCATTCTAAACAAACTCTACATATTTTTTTCCGTTTTAAAGAAGAAAAGAAAAAAAACGACTAAAACATATCATAGTTTAATTATCCTCATCTATTTCAGTATAAAATAAAAATGTATATGAAATTTGGAGTAAATTGTTATACAATTTTTTTAAAATAATTTGTACTGTAAAAGAATACAAGAAATATACCCCTAAAAGACTTGGTATCGGAGTATAAATTCGATTTTAAAGCTTATAATAATAATGAATTGAAAAATAATAAAAAATTAATTAAATTAAATGAAAATATTAACTACCAAATTTTTTTCATAATCAATATGGAAAAGAAAAAATTGGATAAAATATTATGGACTAAAATAATATTTAAAAAGTTAACAGATAATCAAAACGTAATTATAATTAGAATTTATTTTATAAAATTATGGATTAGTCCATAAAAACTAATCACAACAAAAATTTAAAATAGTCATCTGTGTGGTTTGGGCCCCCACACACCTTTACCGACACATGATTGTCACTGTTTATAAAAAAAATAAAACACATTATATAATAAAATATAAGTTTTAAATGATGAAAAGATAATAAAAAAGTATAAATAATATTTTTTAAAAACTTTAGTGATAATAGTCAAAATGTAAACATATTAGAGAGTAAAACTAATATTTTTTTAAATCTTAATAATACAAAATATACTCCATGAGTTCCGGTAACACCGTCCTAAAACTTTTTGGCACGGTGTTTTAGGTATAATGGGTTATTGTGATAAAGCGGAGTAATTAGTTGATGCGATGTTTTAGTTGATGTTTATGGAGTAGTTTTTCTAAAAAGGGAAATGTGACAATTGTAGTGGGACAGACCAAAAAGGAAAGTGAGACAGAATTAGTGGGGCGGATGGAGTAATTTTTTCTAATTTTGAATAGGTAAGGAGTATCTATTGACTAATCATTTTAGATATGAAAGAAAACTATATATATATATATATATATATTTAATTTTGTAACAGTAAAAATAATTTATTTTATATTATTTCCACCTGAGTTTGAATTTGCTTCATTCATCTTATTATCTCCTTTATTTTCTTTTTAATCTTTGTTGCATGCATTTCAATCACTATTTAAACAAAAAAAATTGAATATCATGTAATCCAAAAATATTATATTTTCATTTTATATCGTCATATTCGTTCAACACCCGTGCGTAGCGGGCGAAAAAATCTAGTATATATTGAAAATTGCAAGCTTGAAAACCTAAGTTTTGATTTGAATATTTAATATAAATGTTCATATTATTCCAAACAATTAGAAAACTATGTTTACATAATTTTATTAACTAACTATAAATATTAAGAAGAGTAATCATACAAATAATAATATATTGGGGTTATGACATTTTATAACTTCTAATAATTACTTTTTTAGTTTTAAGAGGTATAAATATTTTAGTGCAATTTTTTTTTTTTTTTTTTTGTGATCTGAACGCTAACAAGCGTCGGTTAAATAATAAAGAAAAAAAAGAGAGGAAACGAAAGGAACAAGAACAATAAAACAACTAGAAACGAGGAAACCAAATTCCTGCCATGTCAGCCGAAAGGAGCGAACGAATGTTGTCCGGAGGGAAGGCCCAAGTCGTAAAGAACTCCTCTAAGTGAGAACCTCGCTTGGCTAGTTGGCTAGAGCATCAGTAACAGATTCCCCTCCCGGAGGATGTGACACCACTTGTAGTACGGGTGTAGAACAAGAATATCCTGAATATTCTGAACCAACGCAAAGTGACCATGATCCGGAACTATCTCCTGTGTGATGAGACGTAAGGTATCCTCAGAGTCAGAATAACAACAAATAAAGTCAATCCCCAAGCTATGAATCCGTTTGAGGCCATTCCAAATAGCATAGAGCTCCGCCTCCAGATTGGTGGAGGTGCCAATGTAGCCAGAAAACCCGTCCGACCACCTACCATCCCTGTCACGAAGAACCCCTCCAAAACCAACACGCCTCGGATTCTCAAGAGAACTCCCGTCCACGTGAAGGATCATGCCATTGAACTGCTTAGGGTTCCATTGGACTAGCCGGATATCACGCGATCTAGGGGTTCGACCACAAACCCTATCAAATGCTAACCCCAAAAACCGAGAACTCCTCACAGTGCCATCAATGTTAGGTGCCTCCCCACGAAAACACATGTTATTATCCCAATCCATATACTCCAAATAGTTGCCCATTGGGTGCCAGACCACCGACGCCCAAACCGAGCAAAGAAAAGGGCCGCATCATCAAATCTAGATAGCCATAGCGAGGAAGGGCTCCTACCCATGCGCTGCCAGACCTCCTTAGACCATGGACAGTGGAAGAGCATATGCATAATAGATTCAGTGGCCTCTCCACAAATGGGACACACAGGAGAATTGGCAATACCACGGTGGAATCGAACTTCATTAGTCAGTATGGAATTATGCAACACCAACCAAGCAAAGACTCGAACCTTTTCTGGACCTCTAATTTTCCACACCCAAGATTTCTGACTCTCTCCACGCAATCCCCGCTGTTCAAGCAACCAGACATATCCGGATTTGGTCGTACTGACCGGATGGCGATAAAGACCAAGTAAGTTTGTCCTGCGCTAAAGCAGGCCCACCAGCGAACCAAATTCTTGAGCTTCAGCTTGAATAGCTTCGGGCGCCGAAGTGTATAGGTCATTCCAATGCCAGATCCGTTATAGAAGACATCATTAATTCTCAACGCCGAATCCGATATGTGGACATATGGAAGCCTGGGTGCAATTGGTCCCCCGCACAGCCAACTGCTCACCAAGATTACTACTGCCATCACCTATTTTCAACTTGGAACCCCCATTAACAATGATCCCACGAGAACAAGACCATGATAAAAATTAGAAGCTCCTGGCTTAGGCTTTAACTCACGACCTGGCGTACCATATTTGCTTGATACAAGTCTTGCCCAAGGTTTCGAAGCTCCAAGGATGTAATCCGCGAGAGACTTCCCGAGAAGGACAACGTTCATGTCTCGAGCACGACGAATACCAAGACCTCCCATGTTGCGAGGTCGAGCCACTTTCACCCAACTCACCGGTGGAATACCCCTACCCCCAATATCTTTCCAAATGAAATCTCTAATGCATTTATCAATCTTATCACAAGTAGCTGTAGGCAGCAGATAGCATTGCATAACATAAGAAGAAATCGAAGTGAGAACTGATCGCGTCGTGGTTATGCGGCCAACTCGATTCAGAATAGCCCGCTTCCACGTCCTCAGCCGGTTGTACATATTATTAAACAGCGGCTCAAAATGAACATTTTGCACCATCCCATGTACCAGTGGAAAACATAAATATTTTCCAAGATCTCCAGTGGAATCAATGTTGAGTAGAGCTGCCAATTCCGTTTTAGCAGTGGCCAAAACAGCAAGAGAAGCATAAGCTATGGATTTACTAGTGTTAATACGTAACCCTAGGTGAGTTGCGAAGCTTGCTAAAACTGCATCAATGCACTGAGCACTAGGAGGAGAATGTCGCCCAAGAGAGACTGTATTCCATTGCTCAAGAGACACACAGTTCAAAATAGTCTGTGAAAGTTTTTCCATGACAATAATAAATAGATAAGGCGATATCGGATCACCTGTCTTAACCCCTTGGCCGGAGTGAAAGGTGTTAGGGCCGAACCATTCCACAGAATAGAGTAAGATGGGGATCGAACACAAAACATAATAAGGCGGGACAGGTTATGTGGGAGTCCCATCTCCTCAAGACAAGCCTCCAAGAAATCCCAAGAAATATTTTCATACACCTTTTCCAAGTCTATCTTCAATATAAAATCTTCCGACCTTCTATGCCGATTTCTGAATGGCATCATAGCTTATTGAAGAATGATAGCATTGCCACTGGTGCCCGACCTGGGATGAAGGAAGATTGATATGGGCCAATGTAGTCTTTCAAGAACGGCCTCAACCTACCAACAATCACTTTCGTCAGAATCTTGTAACTAACATTGCACAAACTAATTGGCCGAAAATGTTTAATCTCCCTCGGGATGTCAATTTTTGGAATCAAACAAACAAATGTAGCAGATATATTTTGATCAAAAAATCCCGATATCCAAGCCTGACAAAAGAAGCTCCACACCGAAGAACCCACCGAATTCCAGTACAATTTATAAAATTCAGTCGGGAATCCGTCAGGCCCTGGAGTAGAAACTGCAGCCATGCTCTTGACTGCATCATGAACATCTTCAATAGTGATATCCCTGTCCAAACTCTCAGCATCTGGAAGAGGAGCTAACTGAGTTAAAGGCATCACAGGGGTGGTGGGTGGAATCGTGTATCCAAACAAATGACAGAAATGGTCGCGGGCATGATTACAAAGGATGGAATCATCCTCACTCCACTGGCCGTGAACCTCCAGACCTCTAATTCTCGACCTATGCCTATGGATTTTTGTTTGATTTTGGAAATACCTTGTATTCCGATGACCATGAGAAAGCCGTTTGTCATTAGATTTCTGAAACCAAAAGACTTCTTCTTGCTTTAGAATATCATCAAATTCCTATAAGAGTTTGAGTCTCCAGCAGCCCATGTCTCACCGAATCAACCCTATAAAGAAATCTTCTAACACCCTGTAATCTATTCAAGGTCATGCGTTTGCGTTTTCTAAGATTGTCAAGCTGTTTATCATTGAAAAATATAAAAGTTTCCTTAACAGACTGTAGCTTGACAGGTAATGCCACTTCTCCCAAGGTCCAAGCCGCCTCGACCACATGTTCATAGTATGGGTGATGCGACCACATGGCTTCCATCGAAAAGGTTTATTACCTGAAGATCGAAAGGATGATGCACACTTCAACAACAAGCCGTTGTGATCAGATCCTCGATGTGGCAATACCTCTACAACAGTCTCAGGGAACATGAGATTCCAACTAGCCGAAGCCACAACATGATCCAACCGCTTCCTAGCTAAAGGACCACCTGTAGTATTACGTTTCCAAGTGAACGCATCCCCTACTGTATGGACTGTCTCCAATCCACAATCCATCAACATGTCTCGGAAATGCTCACACTGGCGACAGTGCCGTCTAATCATTTTTGTGGGCCCTGTTCTACAAAAAATTTTTAGGCCCCAATTATATCTAAAAAATTATTTATGAAAATTTTGAGATTATTTAAGAAAACACAACACTATAATTAGAAAATATAAAACGTAAAAAATTTAACACAAGATTGACGTACAATATTTCACTATAAAAATTTTCTGTTCTATTGAATCAATAATTTTTATAGTAATGTTTATTATATCGAACATACATAAAATTAAAGTTTAACGGATTGCGGGAGACAGAATTGATGTATTGGTTGTATTTTTTCTTTTTGGATAAATACTGACACTTATATGTCGGCAAATGTGTGTGGGAAGCAAGCCAACAAATTACAAAGGGAATAAATGTGATGGATAGGAGTCGGGTGAGAATAGAACCCCCAATCTATGATTGGAAGTCAGGGAACATGACCATTTGGATCAAGTCACATTCAAAGTATTGATTGTTGAATAGGTATCAAATTAAAATTGTTAAGAGGAATTATTATTTAATAGAGCATGAAATACAAATAATGGGCCAACAAATTAAAAACCAACATATTAAATACTTAAAATATTTTTTTTTATAAAATGGGCCCCTAGCTGTAGAGCTTCTTTGCTAGCTTTATTGCTTGGAGAAAAGTCTACATCCATCACTAGATCCTAATAACCACCGATTGGACCAGAAAAGAAAAGAAAGAATTAGCAATTGGGCATATTTGTACATATTAAATAAAGTATTTTTTTATAAAATGGGCCCCCAATTTTTGGGGGCCCTGTTCCATACGCCTGGATGAACAGGCTGTTCACCGGCCCTGACTGGCGATGACACACTTCCATACCGAAAGCTTCCGAACTAGAGAGGATTTCATTCCAATCTCCAATAGCCAACCAAAGACCTTGGATCGCCTGCGCCACCTCCCTCATATCATGCCAATCCTGTGTGCGAGCAGTCACGGTAGGACTCGCGTAGACAGTGGGCAAATGCCAAAAAATATCTCCAACACTTAACTTAACAGTCACCGATCGACTATGTATCGAGGCAATATCAACTGAAAAGGTCGTCCCAAGCCGCCTGAGAATCCAGAAGCCACCTGAGAATCCAGAAGCCACCTGCTCGTCTGATACTTTCTGTTACATGAACCGCTTCATAATCCCAACGGTATAGAGGATCACGCAGACGCTCAAAGGGGCCTTGCGGTTCCAGTATACACAGAATTGAAGGTTTGAATTGATTCAAAACATCCCTAATGTGGCATTGTGTAGGC
The DNA here is from genome assembly GCA_030278955.1 of Hygrophila difformis. Lineage (NCBI taxonomy): Eukaryota > Viridiplantae > Streptophyta > Magnoliopsida > Lamiales > Acanthaceae > Hygrophila > Hygrophila difformis. The sequence goes on from JAOANR010000007.1 coordinate 25,407,354, forward strand.
TTTTGCATGGCGCCACGCCAAGGTCCATGGCCGAATTTTCAGTTGCCAAAACTGCAAACGCATTACCAGTAGTCTTGCCACTCGTTAGCTTAGGCTGTAATGCTCGGCGTGGACGTTTCCCTCTTGTAGCGACCAGCCGAATCAATTAGGCCTTCATTGAACTCTACTGGAATTTTAACAGGGCTGAGTTCCATCACGGGAGTATCTGGTTTAACATTCTCCCCTGGTAGACGAGCAGATGGTCGGGCAGTAGGTCCTGTATTAGTGATATTGGCTAATGACGCCCCTTCTGGCTTCACCGGAGGCCGGCGAGCATGGCGAGGTGGCCGCGTAACCGTTACCCAGTCCCCATGTGTCTCAACCGAAGAAATAGGGCAAGAAACCATATTTTTAGTAACATGCTTATCCTTCGCCGCTGTTATGGAATGTAAATCAAATCCCATATTTGGTGGGATATTTTTCTTTGATGGGGGCAGTTGTTTAGCCCCACTAATGGAAGCACGATCTGTGGGGATTCTAGGTTCCGTCCCCGCCGCCGGGCCTGCCATCTCCGCCGATGGATCGTCCACCTTTCCATTCGGCGTAGCAGGAGGATTAGCCTCTGCTGAAGTAGCATTACCGTGACAACACACTTCACAACCCAATCGCACTCGACCACATTTGGTGCATATATTGTGCAGCCCTTCATAAGAGACCAATTGCCAATGTCCGCTCACCCTCACCTTGCCAATCACCAGAGTAGAGAGATCAATTTCAATGCAAACACGTGCGAATCTTCCTTTCTAAACATCTGTAGTATTAATATCATATTTCCCCGGCGTCCCAACTTGTCCTGTAATGATCTCAAGGGCATTCTACTTGTAGAACACGGGACTAAGACCGGGGAAGCGCACCCAGACTGTCATCTTAGTAACCTCTTTCTCCGGATCCAGAAACTCTGGCGTCTACAGGATCACAGCCACATGATGATAAAAAACCAACCATGGGCCACCAAACAGTGCCTTCTCCCTGTCCTCTTCAGTATCAAATTTGGCTAGGAAGTATCCCCGGTCTACATCCAATAATTCAAAGAAACACTTAGGTTTCCATATACGCTTCAGTTTCTCCTTTATCAAAGGCATCCCAAACCGTCTACCCATAACTTTCACAACCAAGGCATCCTTGAAGGGATAACACAAACGATCCATGGCATATGGGGAGAAGTTAACCTCCGGCAATAAGGGGTTACCATCAACAAGACCAATGTTTGTGAGTTCCAACAGGGGGCGTTCATCACTATCAGGGGGAGAAGGTGCAAAAAGTGATATCCTTGAACGATAATTTAGGGCGGGTGGGGGAAGCGACGGGATCCGACAGCTCCGATGATAAGGCCGGGGGAGAATGTTGCGGGAGAGAATCAGGGTCAATCTCCATACTCTCGTTTTTAAATAACAATAATATTTTAGTGCAATTGTTGATGGTGAATACCATTAGACAACTCCTTTTTTTTTAAATCAAAATCCTTTATGAACTAAAATTCATATAATCTCTCAAACTAACATTGAAATATTGAATTTTCTATATAAGATTTAACAAATAATTTTACATCTCCTCAGCCAAACGTAACTAAAAAAAAACTCGTACTACGTATCTTTTTTTTGGGGAAAAAGGAGGGCCGAAGCCAATTTCATTTATCAACTTGATACAAATGGTACTGCCCATAGTCATTGATCAAAGCATCCCTAATAAAGTCGGGAGGCCGTGAAAGATGCTCAATGCCGAAAGAAAAACTCCTATCGCGAAGCATAAGGTCGCAGGCCTTATTGATCTCCCTAGGAATGACGGTAAAAGTAACATGCCAATCCCAGGACTTCATGTGGTGGATCTTATCAAAGAGGTCAGCTTAGTGGCCGAAGGTGTTGGCGTTGGAATTGATCAGCATTATTGCATGGATGTTATCGCATTCCACTTCTAGGTTTGTGATACCTAGATCCCAAGCTCCCTGGAGACCGAGAAGAATTCCCCGGGCTTCAACTTGCAAAGCATCCATAGCTTTCTTCTTCATGCGGATACCTCCTATCCAGTAGCCATCTGAATTTTGAATGATCCCCCCAGCGATGCTATAAGATGAAGATGAACTTCCATCACAATTGAGTTTGAAGCAACCCTTAGGAGGTTTTTGCCATTTTATACGAGCCGTGCTCCAAGTATTACTGCCCAGGAGTTTGGACTCAGCGAGGGACGAAGAGAAAATCTTGCTGCTACGTTTGATAGTCAAATACAGGGAATCCCAATTAGGGCTAGTCGAACTAAAAAGCTGCTTGCATCTAGCTTTCCAAACATACCAGACACCAACAACAAAAGTGGTTGCGTCGAGATTGCCAATACGAGTGCAGAGATTCGAAGTGATCCAGTCTTGGATAGATGTAGTCCAGAAGGACCTCTTGGAAAATCCTAGTTGATTCCAAATACGAGCTGATATAGAACAACCTCTGAGGGCATGAATTGGAGTTTCGCTACCTCCAACATACCAACAATGACCGTCTGGACTAAGATGTCTTCTAAGCCGCTCCGAACCAGTGAGAATTTTGTTGTGAAAGCATAACCAAAGAAAGGCTCTTGCACGTTGAGGACACGACCACCTCCCTATGAGTTTCCAGGTTGGGGAAGGAGGATTGATCGTACTCTGAAAGGGGATGAGGGCTTCCCTGGCGCTTTTGGTAGTAAATTTTCCATCAGGACATAGGATCCAAAAGGGGAGATCATCACGAGCTGAGCTGCTAGGAGGCACCAGGTGAATGATAGTCCTTAAGATATCGATAGAGACTACTTCAATCAGCTTATCAATTTTCCAAGCATCTCTATCACATAAGACTGAAGCGTCTGAACCCTCTCCTGGTCAGACAGAGGCCGAAGGGTGACGTCCTGCAAGATAGAATTAGAGTCAATCCAATGGTCACTCCAAAATAAAATATTCCTACCATTGCCCTTATTCCAACCCACAAAGGAGAGAAATTTAGGCCAAACACTCATAAGATCCTTAACAAAGTAGGAGAGTGTCTGAGTCCCTTGCTTCAATTTGTGTTGTTTCCATCCATAGCGGCACTTGAGAAGTGTAGTCCAAGTGTTGTCACGACTGATGAGGTTCCAACAACTCTTCATGAGAAGTGCATCGTTGAGTGGGGCAAAACGGTGGATCCCCAATCCACCACCAGATTTATTGACTGTAATGCAATCCCAGGCAACGAGGTGGACTTTCCTATGATCCTTAGTAGAGCCCCAAAGGAAATCTCGGAAAAGACGCTCCATAGCTGTAATGACCTTGTTGGGAAATTTCATGACTTGCATTGGGTAGATCACAAGGGCTTGGAGGACCGAGTTAATCAAAGTAATACGACCAGCGAAGCTCAAGAACCTGCAAGACCAGACATTAAGTTTTGCATCCATTTTATCAATAATATAATTAAAAGGGGAGGGGGAGCGCTTCCCTGAATGGATAGGGATAGGGATACCAAGGTAATTGCCAATAGAGGAGGAGCTGCGAATACCGAGCTCAAATTCAATAATGGCACGGGTCGCCCTGGTCACAGTTTTACCAAAAATCACTTTGGATTTAGATAAGCTGATGGAAAGTCCGGACTTGGAACAAAAAGTAGAGAGGATGGATTTGATGTTGAGTGTCTGATCCATACTAGCTTTAGAAAAAAGGAGGATGTTGAAGCTTTGAGGTAAAACCCGCTGCAATGCCCCCCGACAGCCTTTACACTATAATCCTATAGGGCTGTTAAAAAGCTTGCCTAATTTTTCCTACCGAAAGCGCACGGTATCAAGCTGCAATATTTATTTTTATTGTCGGGATCGTTCATTAGAGAGTTACACGATAGAAGTGTTTTAATAGGATTATTAGTTCTAGAATCTGTTTATGCTCTTGGTTTAAGGATGGTGTAATGATGATTACTAAAAACTTAATGCTGAAATGTAAATGCATAAAACTGTAAACAATAGTAAAGAAGACAACTGAAATGATGTTGAATGTTGTGATTATGTTCATGAGTTTAAGATAACACCGACCAAATTAAATAAACGAAATAAGAATATGATGAGAATATCATACTTCAACGGTTTAAACAGAACGAAAGTTCATTGAGATAGACAAATCCCCTATGCAACTTAATCAAATCTTCATGTCTTAAATCACTTCCCAAGACAGGTACTTGTGATTCAGTGTCATGACATTCTAAGCACTGAAATCATAGGATACTATCATCGCAGAATAATCGGTCAGACTCATTCTGTGACAAAAGCTTTTAGAACTGTCACTTAATCTATTTCTTTCGGACTCAGGTTAAGCCTTTGACAACTCGAGGGCACTTCTAAACCATCTTATATTCATCTGAACTTGAAGTTGTTCTTTTTATTACTCCGGATCAAACTGGTCTTATGACCCTATGTTGGATGTCCTCTACAAGAAATGAAAAAGCAAGTATTTAAATCTATCATCCAATGTTTTCATAAGACTTGTATTCTCAGGGTAATTCCTTCAAGTATTTGTAAGAAGTAATAGTCCTGTAAGTATACCAAGATGAAATTGCTATTCAAAATCCTTGACTTATCCAGACCACTCAGATTCATATAGATGTTTTAGCTTGAGAAATCTCTGTAAACAATTCCAAATACCCATGATTTAACTCAGGATCAGTAGACTATAGGAAGAATATTTTAATCTCCTACCCATAGCATATAGTGGAAACTATAAAGCTATGAGCCCTGAAAATTAATCTTCCTAAAACTCTACTAATTATTAGGACAAAAGATGATTTTTGAAACATCTTTCCCTTTTAAACGACAGGTACTAAATGTCCAACTAAAGAACAAGTTTGTTCTCCATTAACCTGAGTAAATAATGATTGAGAAAACTTATATCATCATCTTTCTCACTGTACTAATGAAAATAGTAATATGAATTACAGATATGAATTATGAGTCTGTAATTATGAAGTAAGATTACTCATCATAGACCGGGAAATATCCCAAAATATTATTTGTATAGGTAGTATTATATGTATAAAGAAACGATGAGGGTTCTGAGTCCTCTTAATCAAAATGTTAGGGTGTTTCCAAAATATACACTGGAAACTAGACAGAATTAGGAAATAACTTTCCTATGAAAAAGATTTGAGAATTAATCCTGCAAAATAAATGTCCAAAATAGCTCGCAGTAACTACTTTGGGTTTCAAACTATGATCATTCAAATTTTCCGCACGCTATGTCTGTACAGCGTGGAGGGAGTTAATATTCAAAGAATGTTCCTCAGATTTTGTTTATACAAAGAACTAAATGCCTCGCAATAATTTCTGTAAGAATGCGGCGAGGTATCCAATTCCTACTTATAAGATAGGGGTTATATATGTATAAGAAATAAAAGTAAGTATTTGATGCTGATAATGGCCAGAAATGACCATTATTTTCAATCCATTTCCGTGTCTTAAACGGGCATTTGATCGCATTCCGGTCTTACATTAAGTAAGAAAGCAGTTGAATTGGACTGATTTATGCATAATTGTAAAAATAATAAGCTGGTGTGAAAAAGGCATAAATATGTAATTTTATTACATATTTATGTTAGAAAAATCCAAAAACATGAGAAAAAGAAATGAAAAGAAAAAAGAAATGAAAAGATGGGCAAAAGAATAAAGCAAGCCCACAAAATACAAAAAGATGGGAAAAAGAGAGAAAAGCCCACAAAAAGAATATTTTCGGCCCATCTGGCCCAATCCAGCAGGCCCAGGAACACCTTTGTCGCGGAAGCCCCTTTGTCGCGATGCATGGTTCCGCGACAAATGAGGGTTCCGCGACCAAGCAGCTCAGATGAAGAGGAGACCAGCCAAGCACTTTGTCGCGATGACCTTTGTCGCGATGGCATGCTCCGCGACAAAGGCATGACTCCGCGACCAAGACACCCAATTAGAGACACAAGACCCAGTCGAGAAGCTTTGCCACATGCAGTGTGTTCCGCGACCAAACTTGGTGCTCCGAGACAAAGCTGTGATGTGTGTGATGTCTTGAGACACAATGTGCTAGAATCAAGGCCCATGGGCTTAGGGTTACACTTCTATAAATATGAGGTGTTTTCCATGAAAAAAAAAAGTTGGAATTTTGTTGATTAGAGCTCTCTTGAAGGCAAGGCAGTAGGAGTTCTCTCTTAGGTAGTGTAGTTTAGATTTATTTTCTTGTATTATTTAATTATTGCCTTTAGTTTAGTTTAGTTTAGTGTTTTTACTGTTCACAGTTACCTAGATAGCCACTTTTATATCATGTTTTGGTTTCTAAACTCTTGTTTTAGGGTTTGTAATACCCAAATCATGGGTATTAACAACACCCCTTCAATAATATGGGAAAACATTCATCATTTGTGTCCCAAATCATGAAATGGGTCTCACACCCCATGGATTTATGCTTTCTTTTTCATTTTGGGGTCATTTGACCCCCATCATGCTATTCTTATGTTTACTGTTTGCATTTTATGGATGATGCTGTGTATTTGAGTGTGGTCAAACCCTAGATTAGGATTCTTGCTTTATTTTAAATTCTGTCCAGTTTGGTTTAAGCATGTTCTTTCATATTTTGAATGTTTCTTGTTTGTTTTTAGCTTAGAATAGCTTTTTGATCTGAAATAGGGTGAGATCACGCTGTTTGCATGCCACTGTTCATTTCTGCTTTTTCTGACTTTTGTCCTGAACCACCTTGGTCGCCAACCGCCTTTTGTCGCGGAACCACGTTCCGCGACAAAATGGTTGCTCCGCGACAAAGGTGTCTCAAGACACTTGTCTTCATATTTTAAAACCCTTTGTCGCGGAATACCTTGTCGCGGAACCACGTTCCGCGACAAAATTTTCCATGCATAGCGACAAAGGAGCCAAACTCTTGCATTTTGTCTGCATGGCTTTTTGTCGCGGAATAATCTTGTCGTGGAACCACGTTTCGCGACAAAATCTCATTCTGAGACAGAAAAATTATGCCATGTTCTTATTTCTTTGAACACTTTGTCGCGGAACACTTTGTCGCGGAACCACGTTCCGCGACAAAATTTTCCATGCATAGCGACAAAGGTTCAAATGCTTTAAAAATTTTCTGAAAAACCTTTGTCGCGAAACACTCTTGTCGCGGAACCACGTTCCGCGACAAAATCCTGCTTAGCGACAAAGAAGCGTTATGCTGCCAAAAATTCTAAAAACTTGTCGGGATATCCATGTCGCGGACCTCGGTCCGCGACAAAATTTATGATATCGCGACAAAGACTCTCTTCTCTCTATTTAATTTCAAACAATCTTCATTCTCTTCCTATATTATATTGCATCACTCACATCATAACCCCACGGGTTAAGGTGTAACATTCTGGAATTGCAATATAGGGTGTTATGCTGCCCAAATTTTGATTCTCCATTTGCATCGCTTAATTAATTGAACCCTTGAATCATTAATGATTAAAGAGTGAGATTAGCAATAATTACACATCACTGATCATCATGATTAAAGGACCTTTGTTCAATTGCCATTAAAACACTTCTCTATAAACAAAATCTTGATGGCTTAAACAGATAATCCGGACTGTAATTATTTATGGTAGGAGGGATTATTTAAGATCATCAATTGTGGACCCAATCCACAACCTTGCATGAGAAACCAATGTCTCTCATACAAGGAATTTTCTTTTATTTCTTGGTGATTTTGTCTTTGCGTGTTGTGTGTAACAATTAGTAAAGAATACATCAGACTAATATTGGTGGGTATTCCCTCATGGATAACTAGCTCGTATTCTGAGTATTAATTACTAAGTGTTATTTTGCATGGTCTGGATGACTGTCAGTGGAAGCCTTGGCGGTTCGCCCATCCGGGGTTATAATAGCTGCTCGGCTGACTCCCATCCAGACACAGTTTTATTTTCCTTATCTTAATTTCCAAACCCAAATTCCAATCTGTAATAGGAATCAGTTGACATCAGTCAATGTTAACTGATGATCATTATAGAAGGGAAGCATGTAGGTTTTTATCCGAATTCACAGACGGTGGAGGCCCAACTGGTATTGACACTACCATTATAGGGTCTAAGCTGTCTAAATTCGCTCCATCCGAGTAATTGGGAAATTGGACAGTAGAATGTTTACAGTCCACCCGATCATTCTGCCCTTACTTTGGTCTCCTGACCACTTCATATCTGTGTTTCACCCTCTGTCTAGACCCGCATCTATATTTTGGGTCAATTAATTTTACACTTCCCTATATCCTTATGCATGATAATATTATGTACTATTGTGGTCTGTAATTATTTTGGGATCCTTCCCTTGGACAATAGAAGTCTAGATCTTAAACAGATATTGTGTAATAAATTTCCAACAAAAAATCTCTTTATAAAATCCGGATCAGAGTAAGGGATAAATTCCTCAGTTATGACTAATTCATATTCTGTCAAGGGTTGTATTTTGGGAAATTAGAAGCAGATTCAGCGATTAGGTCTCGCTTAGACTGAAAGGGTCTGTGTTTTAACTGAGAGTCTAGTACCTGTTTAGGGAATGATTTTCAAAGATTTATTATTTTCCGAAATTGCTGTGTATTGGGAATCTAGTTTTAATTAACGCACCGAGATGGGATCCACTTGGATTCAAATACAGTGTGTTAGATAATTCTAAGAGGAATAATACATAGGCCTTGGTTATTTTCTAAGATAGGGTTGAGTATTCTTTCAACTGCTATCCTCTTCTGCCAAAGCCTATTTTTGAGTCCTGAGTGAGTGCATCCGGAACGAACTAATTTATTAGTTCGTTTCATTAGTTTGTATCTCATAACCACCCGGAAGGAAGTGAACACTGCGAGTATTTCACCAAGAGCCGGGAATTCTTGATCCATACCCAGTCATCTTGACTGGGTGCTGTCTTTTACTACCAGGGTCAGATTTTCAAATCCTCCGAGTGATAGGTTTTAAATGCTTTCTTTACTGCTTTCTTTTAACCGCTTTCATTAGAGGTCACTCGGTTGTATTGAGAGTTGTGTAACTGCTACTAGGATTGACAGCTAAGGGATAGTTCAGAGCTTAATTAGAATCTTTGGGTGTGACATGGGAGAATGATAGTAGTACTTGGCATTTCAATAAATGATATGTCGGGTGTTGCTTTTCCACCACAGATGAAGTAACACACCCAGGCCAGGGCAGTTACGAATCTTTGGTATCTTAGAATCTGTGGTCTTAAGAACATGTAAACTCATATTGTAAGTACCTGTCTGTTAAAGGGAAAGCATTATTGAGAGCATAAGAATTAGCTATCTGATAGAATTATCCCAAACAAAGATCTGTGTATAAAAACGGAAGTTTAATACTGCATTATCTAAATCTTGTCCAATTTTCATTCTTTCCTTCCTGTCCCTTCTGTCTACATTATGATTCAGCCTCACAGCTAACATAATGTAAATTTTCATTGCTTTCATAGATAACATTCATCGCATTCTTAGAATAATCTCTACCCGCTTTCTAGAATAGATTTATTTGCTTTGTAGAGTAAATTTAAACGCTTTTATAATTTAGTTTAAATTCATGTCAGTAGTTGTTAATCACTTTTCAAACCATTTGAGCAATACGAATGGAAAATCTAGTAAAACGACGTGGGCTCTGCTTCTATCGCACATCCTCCAGTGAACGATCCGGTCTTACTATAAATTACTGCAATTTTTGACACCGTGCCTTTCGGGGGCACAGTTTCTTAACACGAGTAATAAAAACGTGACAACCTATAAATATATCCCTACTCACAACTCCGCCATCATAAATTGGTTTCATTAAATAAAACCTAAACCAGGATTATGATCTTTCGGAAAACACTCATGTAGTGGAAATCTGTCAAAAGTTTCATGGCAGGGAATCTCATGGCAAGAAGTGATGAGAAGTATCATGGCACATATGCCGGGGATCCTCAGTGTGACAGGCTGAAGGTCAATCTATCCCGGCTGTACCATGAGATTTGTCAACAGTTTCATGACAGAGAGGACCACAGCGCCATTTGAAATTAAAGCACCACGCTTGAGTAATAAAAAGAATAACAATCTTGATATATCCCTAAACCCCTTCCCGTGAATCATAACTCTTTCCCTTTAATAAATTCAATCCTGATATATTTCATATAAAAATATGCTCGTGTTAGTGAAACTTGTCAAAAGTTTCATGGCGCCGTTGCCGGGGAGAATGCAGCGCCGTTTCATTAGAGAATTACATTCCTCATTGCTCCTAGTTAGCTTATACATATAACTATAAATATTCACCTTCAGAACCAATTCTAACCTGGGGATTGTACAGGTACTGTCATCATTGAAGCCGTTGTTCTATGCAAAGGAGGAAGCAGACGCCAGCCGAGATCCCATTTAATTCAGAGATAGAAAAGACAGCTCGACGTCTTAGGGCGGAGACTAAACGAAGAAGGGAACGGGAACGACAGGCATTACTTTCACCAAGCACCAACAGCGACATTTCCGAGATGGCAAACCCGGACATCCCACCAATCATTCAACCCAATTCCCCACTTCACAACATTGAGAAAGACCCCGAAGATGCTGATAACGATGATTTGGATGATCCCCCTCCCCAGATCATACAAGGATGTGGGAACCCACCAAACATGGAGCAGCAACACTTCGAGGCACCCCCTCCCAATCCGAACCACCAAAACCTACCAAACAACCAGAACCACCCAAACCAGCAAAATTTCCAAAACCAGCAGAATCAGCAATACCATAACCCCCATCAGAATCCCCCGAATCCGAATGAGTTCAATGATCCGAGGAACTATTTCATGCCTCAGAACTACTACCCACAGCAGTACCAAGGTGGGCCCGAGAACAATCATCAAGCAGCAGCTGCTGCTGATTACATGCAGCCGATTTTAGAGCCGTATCTGAATATTCCTGGACAAGCTCCATTCTTGGCTAGGAACTTCGAATTGAAACCGGCCCTAATCAATCTAGTCCAGAGCAACCAGTTCGCCGGAGCAAGCCATGAAGATCCCCATGATCACCTGCAAACCTTCCTAGAATTGTGTGACACGATAAAAAATCGTGATGTATCTGCAAACACTATTCGACTGAGGCTATTTCCCTTCTCTCTGACAAGCGGAGCACGAACATGGTACAAGTCACTGCCCGTAAATCAGAAGTCTACATGGGAAGATGTGATCAGAAACTTCTTAGCAAAATACTTCCCGGAGTCCAAGGTGGATGAATGCCGCTCCAAAATTGCAGAATTCAAAATGAAACCGGACGAGTCATTGTATGATGCAAAGGAAAGATTCTTCAACCTGCTCAGAAAGTGTCCTCAACATGGTTTCCATGACTGGGAGAGATTGAGAAAGTTCTACAGTGGTCTGACCCCAGCATGGAAATCCATGCTCGATGCTGCTGGTGGTCAACATTTGCTCTACATACCAATGGACCAAGCCTGGGCAAAGATTGAAGCCATGAGTGTCAACCGTTCTGTTCTGACTGATGATGGTAATCTCACTCCCCCTCGTGGTTTATGTGCTGTAGGTACAGTAGAGAAGTCAGACATTGAAAAACTTCAAGAGCAAGTGGCAGCATTGTCTGTAAATCAAGGAGTTGGAAGTTCTGCTCAGGGACAGCAAACTGATGTGATCTGTGGTCTGTGTCAAGGTGCTCATGCAACTGACACATGCGAGCAAATCACAGCAGAAAGCTGTAACTATGCAGGAGCCTTTCCAAATAGACACCCGAATTTGTCTTACTCAAACAACAATGCCTTGAATTCACATCTCTTGAACAAGCCACAGCAACAACAATTCAACCCTCAGCAGAATCAGGGATTCGTTCAGAACAGGGGTCAACATTTTCAGAATCCTAGCTTCCAACCTCAAATTCAGCAGAGGCCGCCTCAGAATTTCCAGCAGCGCAATCAGAGCTTCCAGCCTCAGTTTGTCCCAAACCAAGGCCAATGGAATCAGAACCAGAATCAAAACCAGAATCAGAATCAACATCAAAAGCCCCCTTCAAGGCTGGAGAATTTGATGACTGATTTTATCACTAGTCAGAAGGAGATCAACAATCAACTGCAGGCCTCCATCAGAAATGTGGAGACCCAAGTTACTCAGATGGCTAATGAGATGCAGAAAATGGACAAAGGTACATTGCCAAGCACTGCGGAAAAGAACCCGCAATGCAAGGCAATAACATTGAAATCTGGAAAAGTACTAGCTGGACCGAAGGGAGCAGATACTGGAGCAGAATTTGAAGAAGATGATATTGTTGACAATGCTGGTAGGGAAGCTGATAATGAGAACGAAGCTGAAAAAGAGACAGCCGAATTGCAGACTGAAGCTGCGCCTGAAACGGCTGAAGCAGATAAGGGTACAGGTGAAGGTACAACTTCCTTCCCTTCACCACCAAAAATTGCTAATAACAAGTACATGCCCAGGATTCCTTATCCTGGACGTCTTAAAAATAAGGAACATGATCTTAAATTCAAGAAATTTCTGCAACGATTAAAGTCTGTAGAGATAACCATTCCCCTCACAGAAATGATTTCCGAAATGCCCATCTATGCTAAGTTCTTGAAAGAATTGATTTCAGGAAAAAGGCAGGTTGAGCAGGAGGAGGTGATTATTCTCAACAGCGCATGCAGTGCCATCGTTCAGAGGAGAATGCCTGAAAAGAAAGAGGACCCCGGATGCTGCACACTTCCAGTACAATTCGGAAAGGCCAAAGTGAGTATGGGGCTTTGTGATTTAGGATCAAGCATCAATGTGATGCCACTAGCTATGGCTATTCGCCTTAAGCTGGGGGAAATTCAACCGATCAAGATGAGACTGCAACTTGCAGACAGATCGATCACTCAGCCCGTAGGAATCCTCAAGGATGTTGTGGTCAAAACCGGCCAAGTTCTCTTCCCGGTCGACTTCATCGTCCTCGACATTGAAGAAGATTCTGAAATGCCGCTTATCCTTGGACGCCCATTTCTAGCCACTGGTGGTGCACTGATTGACGCTAAATCCGGAAAAGTCACCTTAAGGGTCGATGGCGAGGAGATCATCTTTGATATGGAGAAATTGCAGAAATTTCCGAATGACAGTTCTTGTTTTTCATTTGAAAATGTAATAGTTAGGGAAGAGCCAGACTCTGAACTTGATTGTGAAATGATGCTGGATGAACTATCAAAGCAGGTACTGAAGCCTGCTGGCGTGGAGCACAAAGGATGCAAAGCCGTTCACTTTGCCGATCCCGAAACAGGGGATCTGGAGGAATTTGACGGCATCGAATTCCATGATGACGCCAACCAAGAGGAAGAAGAGGATCTTGTACTGATGCAGGATCCCGAAGGTAAATCTGTTCTCCCACTACCCATTTCTCGCAAACTACTCCCTTCCGTTGAATGTCCACCAGAGCTTGAACTTAAAACATTACCCAACCATCTCAAGTACGCGTTTCTCGCAGAACATAAAAAATTACCTGTGATTGTTTCGGCTAAGCTCTCCCAAGAGCAAGAAAATGCTCTGGTGGTCATTCTTAAGAAACATGTACATGCAATAGGTTGGACCATTTCTGATATAAAAGGAATAAGCCCTTCTATTTGCATGCACATGATTCTAATGGAAGAAGAGTTTAAACCCTCCCGTCAACCTCATAGGCGATTGAATCCCCTTATGCAAGAAGTGGTAAGGAAAGAAGTTATCAAGCTCTTAGATGCTGGTATAATCTATCCTATCTCTGACAGCAAATGGGTTAGCCCAGTGCAGGTCGTACCCAAACGAGGAGGGATGTGCATAACCAAGAATGAGCAAGGAGAAGAGGTTGCAACCAGGCCAGTAACCGGATGGAGAGTTTGTATCGACTACCGGAAGCTGAACGAGGCCACACGCAAGGACCATTTTCCGTTGCCATTCATTGATCAGATGCTTGAGAGGTTGGCAGGGAGAGAGTTTTATTGCTTTTTGGATGGTTATTCTGGTTATAATCAGATTGTTATTTCTAGTGAAGACCATGATAAAACCACTTTTACTTGCCCGTACGGCACTTTTGCCTATCGACGGATGCCTTTTGGTTTGTGCAATGCACCAGCTACTTTTCAAAGATGCATGATGTCTATATTCTCTGAATTTATCGAAAAATGCATTGAGGTCTTCATGGATGACTTCTCTGTGTATGGAGATACGTTCGAAGATTGTTTGACCAATCTTGCTAAGATTTTAAAGAGGTGTGAGGACACTAACCTGGTTTTAAATTGGGAAAAGTGCCATTTTATGGTCACTGAGGGCATAGTGTTAGGTCATCGCATTTCTCGTGCAGGCATTGAAGTCGATCCAGCCAAAGTTTCCATCATTTCCAATCTCCCTCTCCCCAACTCGATCAAATCAGTTAGGAGCTTCTTAGGGCATGCCGGTTTTTACCGGCGATTCATTAAGGATTTCTCTAAAATTGCCAAGCCGCTCGCTAATATGCTTTGTAAAGAAAATCCTTTCTTAATAAATGAAGCGTGTGTCCAAGCCTTTGACACGCTCAAGAAGATGTTGGTTTCTGCACCGATAGTGCAACCACCCGATTGGTCACTGCCTTTCGAGGTAATGTGCGATGCTAGTGGTCTCGCCGTGGGCGCAGTTCTTGGACAACATAAGGACGGGAGACATTGCGTAATTCATTACGCAAGTCATGCCCTGAATGAAGCCCAAATTAACTACACCACAACGGAGAAAGAGATGTACGCTGTAATCTTCGCGTTTGATAAATTCAGACAGTATCTTATAGGTACGAAGACTATAGTATACACCGATCACTCTGCATTGAGATACTTGTTTAGCAAGCAAGATGCAAAACCTCGATTAATCAGGTGGGTACTTCTGTTGCAAGAATTCGACATCATAATAAAAGATAGGCGAGGTCGAGATAATGGTGCTGCTGACCACTTATCTCGATTAGATAATGATAAAAAGGAAAAAGCCGTCAATGAAGAATTTCCGGACGAACAAGTGTTCGCATTGCATCTGCATAATTAAGCTTGTCCTTGGTTTTCCGACATCGCTAACTTCTTGGCGTGCGGAATAACCCCACAGTTTTCGAACTATCATCAGAAGAGTAAGTTCAACCGAGATGCATTAAGTTACTTCTGGGAAGAACCTTATCTCTTCAAACACTGCGCTGATTCAATAATCAGGCGATGTGTGACCGAGCATGAAGCCTATCAAATTGTCAGAAAATGCCATGAATTAGAATATGGAGGTCACCATGGTCCCGCTCGAACGGCCCACAAGGTCCTCGAATGTGGATTCTATTGGCCTCACATCTATGAGGATTGCAGGACATTTGTGAAAGGTTGCGACAAATGCCAAAGATTAGGAAACATCTCCAAGAGGGATGAGATGCCTCAAAAGGGAATTCTCACACTTGAGATTTTCGATGTATGGGGCATTGACTTCATGGGACCGTTTCCACCATCTGGTGGAAACTACTATATCTTGGTAGCTGTCGATTACGTGTCCAAATGGGTTGAGGCTGTCGCATTACCAACCAATGATGGTAGCCAAGTCATCAAGTTCCTCAAGAACAACATTTTCAGTCGATTTGGCGTACCTAGGGTGGTGATATCTGATGGAGGAACACACTTTATTAATAAAGCTTTTGAAACTTTAATGAGTAAAAATGGGATCCTCCATAAGATAGGCACGCCTTACCATCCTCAGACTAGTGGCCAAGTCGAAGTATCCAATCGCGAAATCAAACATATACTCGAAGCCACTGTCGGGATAACCCGTAAGGATTGGGCACGTAAGCTCAATGATGCTCTATGGGCATACCGCACAGCACATAAGACTCCCATCGGGATGTCTCCATGCAGGCTGGTCTTCGGAAAAGCCTGTCATTTGCCTGTAGAGCTAGAGCATAAAGCTTACTGGGCCGTTAAAACGCTCAACTTCGATCCGAAATTTGCTCAGAGCAAACGTAAGTTGGACCTCAATGAAATTGAGGAAATACGAGCGCAAGCTTATGAAAGCTCTCGAATTTACAAGGAGCGGACCCAGAAGTTACACGATCGCCGGATTAAACCTAAGTATTTTTATGTTGGTCAACAGGTATTATTGTTCAATACTAGGTTGAAGCTGTTCCCCGGAAAGCTCAAATCTAGATGGGAAGGACCACATGAAGTACTAGAGGTGTTCAAAAATGGAGCTGTCAGGATCCGAACTGATAGGGGCGATATAGTGGTGAATGGACAACGATTGAAGGAGTATATCGGACAGTTCGATCCGGAGAAAGAAAGCCAAGCAGTGGCAGACCCGGCTTACACTCAATAAGAAACAGCATTAAAAACATAAAAATTTCATTTTATATATACATAGTATCCTACTTTATAACAAGAAAGTACCCAAAGATCAATTAAACATTTAGAGTACTAAGACTCTAAATGTGAGGATGTTGATATTTGGAGAAAATCTAACGCATTCCATTTATCTGTCTTGCAGAAAGCTCGGAACCATCAAAAAGAGGAGCAGAAAGGAGTAACATGGAAAAACCAGGTTCTCGGTTGGATCAATTCCATGAGTCTAAGAAAATATTCCCGGAATTTGAAGACATTCAAAATCCAGAATAAATTCCACAGATAAGTGGAACTGATCCAACCTAATTTATGCAAGTGGATTATTTAATTCTCAGCCCAGCACTTTGAATTTATTTGGACTGAATTTATTTAGCCCAAATCAAATAAAATGGACGTAGGCCCAATATCACACTCGGGCCCAGTCCAAGAAAATTTGAAAATTCAAAATTCTTTGTCGCGGAAGGTCCTTTGTCGCGATGTCATGCATCGCGACCAGGCCCTGTTCCGCGACAAACCCTCTTCTGCCCTCAACTCTATGTTGGGTGTCGCGGTGCATTTTGTCGCGGAGCATGACTCCGCGACCAAGCCCTGCTCCGCGACACAACCCCCGTTGACTTTGTCTCCATACTGAACTTTGTCGCGATAGCCTTGTCGCGGAGCATTGCTCCGCGACCAAACCTCAACTCCGCGACCTCTCTAATGTCGCTATGCCTTTGTCGCGGAACCTTGTTCCGCGACAAAGTCTCGGATTCCGCGACAAAAGTTCTAGTATTTATACCCCCCCACCCCCTCCAGTTTCTTTTCACTTTCACTTGTCATTTCAACTTCCTTCAGTTTCTTTATCTTCTTTCCCCCATTTTCCTCTCATCCGAACGAACACCACGTGTTCTTCGCAACCAACTCATCTATTTTCTAAGGGGAAACCATGGATCGATTTTATGGACTCCTCCCGAACCTTGGACCCGTGCCTAGACCCGAGCCAAGGAGGGCAGGGTAAACCCCATTCTCACCATGTTCATGGCACCTCGATATCCCTTGTTTTATTTTTATTTTGTTGTGTTCATGGTGTAATGTGGTTTATGTGCACAAATGTTTTCATATTTTTGGAGGTTTTGAGTACTCTCGGTTATGAGCACCATTTTGAAACTGATTAATGGCGTTAAAACTGTTATGAGTTCAAATTTTTGGAAGTTTAAAACTGGAAAGAACAAACTGATGAACATTTGGGTATTGTTTTGAATATCTTGATGTTATTGGTTTGATTGATCTTGATGTGACTTCTACAGTGTTGTTTTGGTGTAATAAAGAGGTAAGATCTTTTTGGGCACATTTGTTCTCATGTTAGAAATCTCATAGAATAAATGTTTGTTTGTTTATGGAAACATAGTACAAACACCAATGAGAAGCTTCCACTTTTTAATAAAAGCAACTCTTTGGAAAAAGACAAAAAGAGCTATTTTGTTTAATGATTGACTTGAAGTCTTTTGTTCCCAATGGAACACTTGTGTGAGTAAAGTAGCAGTATTTTTTGTCACCCAACTGCTATCATTTCTAAAAATCCAAAATGGGACCACTCACATCCCACTTTTATTAAATAAAACAAGTCAACCATTTTAAAATTAAAAACAGTGTTTGTAAATTTTTGGATGTTTTAACTGTCCAAAACAGTCCAAGCTATCTAGAAATAGCAGATCCACTCCGCCACGTCTTCATTGCACATTCCAATATTCGAGCATTCCATTTCCATCTGTCCATCTCATTCCACTTCCAACAAGTGTCTCGGACTTGTTTAATAAAATTGAAAAAATTTTGGGCCCAATGGCCCATTAAAAAGATTTTAGGCCCAGTGGCCAATTTTATTTTATTCTGGGCTCCTTAGCCCATTTAAAACCAAATATTATTTACCTATGCTTTAAATCAAAATTCAAGTCAGAAATTTAATATCTCACATCTAGAGCAAAGCTCTAAATGTGAGGATGTTGGTTTCTGAACTTGAATAAGTTCTGAAAATTATATAAAAAATGGATTCATCACTTCTTGTCTTTTCAGGGGAAATCCTCCCATTCCAGATCCTGCACCTGAAGGAACCCAGCTGTTGGACTTGCCACTCGAACTCCTTGGTGAAATTCTCTCCCGAATAGGAGAGGATGAAATCAGGGAGGTGTTTACCGCACAACGGATATGCAAGAAGCTCAGGGATGCTGGAAACCTTGCCATCGTGTACAGGAGATGCGAGGTTGACTCCTCCACTGTGAAGAGATGGCAAGAAAGGATTCGTCGGGATAAGGAGAGATTCCTGCGAACATGTACAGCGGCAGGAAACTTCAACCTCCAGATCGTTCCAGCACTCATGGCATTTGCAGAAGGGAATGAGGAACAAGCTTGTGAACTGCTGCGCCCAGGACTTGAGGACAACCACAAGGCGTCAATCTTCGTCCGCAGACTGATGCTTATGAGCAAGACGGATGAAGGCCAAGTCGAGCAAGGGATCAGAATGATCGATAGGATGGTGACAAATCGGTCAATTCTTCAGTATACGGCCACCAACGTCCTCGCTTGGATGGCAGACAACCCAGACACCCCATACCTGTGGGCTGGTCAAGGAGTCAGAGTTTACTGCCCAAGGTGGCATGCACCTCTGAGAAACCGCGATTGGTGCCTGCGTTGTGAGCTTTCCAGCCACATCCACTGGCTCCGATACATGTTCTGAAGGAAGAAGGATGAATCCCAGTTTACTTTGCTTTATTTCATTTCCGTATTAGTAGTAGTATCTTGCAAGGGAGTTCTCCTTTTGCATGTGCAGGTTCGCACTAACTGCACGAGAATCTCTTGCCTCGGATGTAATTTATTTGCTTTCCCTAAAATGGAACTCAGCTTTTGAGACCACTGAACGAATCTTTATTGCTTTCCTTCTGAAAAAGATGTCTGTACAGTCCGAGATGAATAAGTGACTGTCAGACCAAAAATATACTGTTGACACACTCCGTGTGTCGGCAGTGCTTCTTTACTGCTTTCAATTAATAACCAGCAAAAATATGCATAAATTCGTTCTAAATTCACATGTTGAATTTAGGCTCGTGATTAAATTCTCAAACTTTTAAATTGGGATAATATAATTGAAGACATGCATGAAATGAATTCCTGAGGTTTTGAGCTATAAAAATTTAATGATGCGATCAGCTTATTGGGTAATAAATCTGCATGTTAGAAATTTTGATTGAATAAATTGTTAGAATTAAGCTCTGATTAAATTTGAGAATATTGTATGACATGAATCAAACCAACCTCGTGAGATTTGAGCCATGAGTCACTTTTACTCATTCATTTTCTTGGATGTGTGAATCATTTTGATTAAAGGAAACTAGAACTTGCAATTGGGACCGATTCAAGACCATGCCATATTCCCGAAATCGAGCATATGATCGAGGCACCTAGAAAAACCCAAATTTTTGGCCTTCTTTTGAAATCCAAACCCAAAAATATTTTCCCTTTAGGATTAACCACTTTGAGCCTTAAGCCTAATTTTTCTTTGAAGCCCTCTATATTATTCCTAGCCTTATAAAAAGACCAAGAAATTCAAACCCAAGTGTGCAAGGATAAATTCTATCAAAGGCATTAAACTTATGATTATCAATCCATGTTAATCGGTATGTTATAAACCGGTTCAAAAAAAAAAAAGAGTTGAATTTCGTTCAACATAAATAAATTGCAAATGACAAAGCAAATTAGACATAGTTAGTCTAATGTCATGCAAGAGAAAAGCAAAAGAAAGAAAGAAAAATATTGATGATCATAAATTCTAAATAAAAATGCCAAGTTATGATAGATTAATTCTTGCCACTTCTTAGCCCAATAATTTCCCTTTCCTACCTAATGTTACAACCGTATGCCCCGTTACAACCCTTAAATAAGGCCTCATGATCTCGATTTGAAGAAATGAGCCGGTGGCGAGTTGGTCTGATTGCAAGCTTATGGGATAATTTAATTAAAATCGATTTTGAGCGTTCATGATTAAACCCCAATTGAGAGTGAGTGAATTTTCCGATTCTCTTATAATTGAGGTTCTGTTTCATTGAAAATGTTCATATCATCCTTTAATTCTCGTCCTTAATCTTTGCATCTTTCAAGCATGATATTCATGAAGGGTTGATAATGATGTTTGATTTGTAGGCCCGATATAGTGAGCAAGTATCATTTCATTAAACACTGCAATCAAGGGAATTTAATACTTGTAGTTTTTTATTGTCTTATCCCAATCCAAAAAGAATGTGATTTATGAAGCCACGAAAATGAATTGAATATGTAGAGTCCGTGTTCTTACGAACATTGACTCTGACTGCTCGTGGACGATCAGTATTAAATGTGAGGATGTTGATAATGGCCAGAAATGACCATTATTTTCAATCCATTTCCGTGTCTTAAACGGGCATTTGATCGCATTCCGGTCTTACATTAAGTAAGAAAGCAGTTGAATTGGACTGATTTATGCATAATTGTAAAAATAATAAGCTGGTGTGAAAAAGGCATAAATATGTAATTTTATTACATATTTATGTTAGAAAAATCCAAAACATGAGAAAAAGAAATGAAAAGAAAAAAGGAATGAAAAGATGGGCAAAAGAATAAAGCAAGCCCACAAAATACAAAAAGATGGGAAAAAGAGAGAAAAGCCCACAAAAAGAACATTTTCGGCCCATCTGGCCCAATCCAGCAGGCCCAGGAACACCTTTGTCGCGGAAGCCCCTTTGTCGCGATGCATGGTTCCGCGACAAAGGAGGGTTCCGCGACCAAGCAGCTCAGATAAAGAGGAGACCAACCAAGCACTTTGTCGCGATGACCTTTGTCGCGATGGCATGCTCCGCGACAAAGGCATGACTCCGCGACCAAGACACCCAATTAGAGACACAAGACCCAGTCGAGAAGCTTTGCCACATGCAGTGTGTTCCGCGACCAAACTTGGTGCTCCGAGACAAAGCTGTGATGTGTGTGATGTCTTGAGACACAATGGGCTAGAATCAAGGCCCATGGGCTTAGGGTTACACTTCTATAAATATGAGGTGTTTCCCATGAAAAAAAAAAGTTGGAATTTTATTGATTAGAGCTCTCTTGAAGGCAAGGCAGTAGGAGTTCTCTCTTAGGTAGTGTAGTTTAGATTTATTTTCTTGTATTATTTAATTATTGCCTTTAGTTTAGTTTAGTTTAGTGTTTTTACTGTTCACAGTTACCTAGATAGCCACTTTTATATCATGTTTTGGTTTCTAAACTCTTGTTTTAGGGTTTGTAATACCCAAATCATGGGTATTAACAACACCCCTTCAATAATATCGGAAAACATTCATCATTTGTGTCCCAAATCATGAAATGGGTCTCACACCCCATGGATTTATGCTTTTTTTTTCATTTTGGGGTCATTTGACCCCCATCATGCTATTCTTATGTTTACTGTTTGCATTTTATGGATGATGCTGTGTATTTGAGTGTGGTCAAACCCTAGATTAGGATTCTTGCTTTATTTTAAATTCTGTCCAGTTTGGTTTAAGCATGTTCTTTCATATTTTGAATGTTTCTTGTTTGTTTTTAGCTTAGAATAGCTTTTTGATCTGAAATAGGGTGAGATCACGCTGTTTGCATGCCACTGTTCATTTCTGCTTTTTCTGACTTTTGTCCTGAACCACCTTGGTCGCCAACCGCCTTTTGTCGCGGAACCACGTTCCGCGACAAAATGGTTGCTCCGCGACAAAGGTGTCTCAAGACACTTGTCTTCATATTTTAAAACCCTTTGTCGCGGAATACCTTGTCGCGGAACCACGTTCCGCGACAAAATTTTCCATGCATAGCGACAAAGGAGCCAAACTCTTGCATTTTGTCTGCATGGCTTTTTGTCGCGGAATAATCTTGTCGTGGAACCACGTTTCGCGACAAAATCTCATTCTGAGACAGAAAAATTATGCCATGTTCTTATTTCTTTGAACACTTTGTCGCGGAACACTTTGTCGCGGAATCACGTTCCGCGACAAAATTTTCCATGCATAGCGACAAAGGTTCAAATGCTTTAAAAATTTTCTGAAAAACCTTTGTCGCGAAACACTCTTGTCGCGGAACCACGTTCCGCGACAAAATCCTGCTTAGCGACAAAGAAGCGTTATGCTGCCAAAAATTCTAAAAACTTGTCGGGATATCCATGTCGCGGACCTCGGTCCGCGACAAAATTTATGATATCGCGACAAAGACTCTCTTCTCTCTATTTAATTTCAAACAATCTTCATTCTCTTCCTATATTATATTGCATCACTCACATCATAACCCCACGGGTTAAGGTGTAACATTCTGGAATTGCAATATAGGGTGTTATGCTGCCCAAATTTTGATTCTCCATTTGCATCGCTTAATTAATTGAACCCTTGAATCATTAATGATTAAAGAGTGAGATTAGCAATAATTACACATCACTGATCATCATGATTAAAGGACCTTTGTTCAATTGCCATTAAAACACTTCTCTATAAACAAAATCTTGATGGCTTAAACAGATAATCCGGAATGTAATTATTTATGGTAGGAGGGATTATTTAAGATCATCAATTGTGGACCCAATCCACAACCTTGCATGAGAAACCAATGTCTCTCATACAAGGAATTTTCTTTTATTTCTTGGTGATTTTGTCTTTGCGTGTTGTGTGTAACAATTAGTAAAGAATACATCAGACTAATGTTGGCGGGTATTCCCTCATGGATAACTAGCTCGTATTCTGAGTATTAATTACTAAGTGTTATTTTGCATGGTCTGGATGACTGTCAGTGGAAGCCTTGGCGGTTCGCCCATCCGGGGTTATAATAGCTGCTCGACTGACTCCCATCCAGATACAGTTTTATTTTCCTTATCTTAATTTCCAAACCCAAATTCCAATCTGTAATAGGAATCAGTTGACATCAGTCAATGTTAACTGATGATCATTATAGAAGGGAAGCATGTAGGTTTTTATCCGAATTCACAGACGGTGGAGGCCCAACTGGTATTGACACTACCATTATAGGGTCTAAGCTGTCTAAATTCGCTCCATCCGAGTAATTGGGAAATTGGACAGTAGATGTTTACAGTCCACCCGATCATTCTGCCCTTACTTTGGTCACCTGACCACTTCATATCTGTGTTTCACCATCTGTCTAGACCCGCATCTATATTTTGGGTCAATTAATTTTACACTTCCCTATATCCTTATGCATGATAATATTATGTACTATTGTGGTCTGTAATTATTTTGGGATTCTTCCCTTGGACAATAGAAGTCTAGATCTTAAACAGATATTGTGTAATAAATTTCCAACAAAAAATCTCTTTATAAAATCCGGATCAGAGTAAGGGATAAATTCCTCAATTATGACTAATTCATATTCTGTCAAGGGTTGTATTTTGGGAAATTAGAAGCAGATTCAGCGATTAGGTCTCGCTTAGACTGAAAGGGTCTGTGTTTTAACTGAGAGTCTAGTACCTGTTTAGGGAATGATTTTCAAAGATTTATTATTTTCCGAAATTGCTGTGTATTGGGAATCTAGTCTTAATTAACGCACCGAGATGGGATCCACTTGGATTCAAATACAGTGTGTTAGATAATTCTAAGAGGAATAATACATAGGCCTTGGTTATTTTCTAAGATAGGGTTGAGTATTCTTTCAACTGCTATCCTCTTCTGCCAAAGCCTATTTTTGAGTCCTGAGTGAGTGCATCCGGAACGAACTAATTTATTAGTTCGTTTCATTAGTTTGTATCTCATAACCACCCGGAAGGAAGTGAACACTGCGAGTATTTCACCAAGAGCCGGGAATTCTTGATCCATACCCAGTCATCTTGACTGGGTGCTGTCTTTTACTACCAGGGTCAGATTTTCAAAACCTCCGAGTGATAGGTTTTAAATGCTTTCTTTACTGCTTTCTTTTAACCGCTTTCATTAGAGGTCACTCGGTTGTATTGAGAGTTGTGTAACTGCTACTAGGATTGACAGCTAAGGGATAGTTCAGAGCTTAATTAGAATCTTTGGGTGTGACATGGGAGAATGATAGTAGTACTTGGCATTTCAATAAATGATATGTCGGGTGTTGCTTTTCCACCACAGATGAAGTAACACACCCAGGCCAGGGCAGTTACGAATCTGTGGTATCTTAGAATCTGTGGTCTTAAGAACATGTAAACTCATATTGTAAGTACCTGTCTGTTAAAGGGAAAGCATTATTGAGAGCATGAGAATTAGCTATCTGATAGAATTATCCCAAACAAAGATCTGTGTATAAAAACGGAATTTTAATACTGCATTATCTAAATCTTGTCCAATTTTCATTATTTCCTTCCTGTCCCTTCTGTCTACATTATGATTCAGCCTCACAGCTAACATAATGTAAATTTTCATTGCTTTCATAGATAACATTCATCGCATTCTTAGAATAATCTCTACCCGCTTTCTAGAATAGATTTATTTGCTTTGTAGAGTAAATTTAAACGCTTTTATAATTTAGTTTAAATTCATGTCAGTAGTTGTTAATCACTTTTCAAACCATTTGAGCAATACGAATGGAAAATCTAGTAAAACGACGTGGGCTCTGCTTCTATCGCACATCCTCCAGTGAACGATCCGGTCTTACTATAAATTACTGCAATTTTTGACACCGTGCGCTTTCGGGGGCACAGTTTCTTAACACGAGTAATAAAAACGTGACAACCTATAAATATATCCCTACTCACAACTCCGCCATCATAAATTGGTTTCATTAAATAAAACCTAAACCAGGATTATGATCTTTCGGAAAACACTCATGTAGTGGAAATCTGTCAAAAGTTTCATGGCAGGGAATCTCATGGCAAGAAGTGATGAGAAGTATCATGGCACATATGCCGGGGATCCTGAGTGTGACAGGCTGAAGGTCAATCTATCCCGGCTGTACCATGAGATTTGTCAACAGTTTCATGACAGAGAGGACCACAGCGCCATTTGAAATTAAAGCACCACGCTTGAGTAATAAAAAGAATAACAATCTTGATATATCCCTAAACCCCTTCCCGTGAATCATAACTCTTTCCCTTTAATAAATTCAATCCTGATATATTCATATAAAAATATGCTCGTGTTAGTGAAACTTGTCAAAAGTTTCAGATGCCCTAAAAGATGGGTATCAATTCTGTTACTATCATAGATTGGTTCTCTCGCTTTGTCAGAATGACATCGCGAGAGTATTGAAATAGCCTTTCTTAAAACAAAGTTATCTGGATATATCCTCGCATCATCTTTTAGGATGAAGCGTGGCTTTATCCTTATGTGAAGTAAATGATCAGGTTTTATAACTGTCATAACTACCCTCTAGAATTTCTGTTCGGAAAATAACGAATGCAGAACCTTTCACTTCCAAATTCATGAACTTAGAGTTGATAATTCTTAAAGATTATCATGCGATGATTAACACTGCATGGGTCTTTAGGAACCTTTTTGAAGTTCTGAACATTAAACTCTGTGATTTTCTTCCAATCTTGAGATCAAGATTTAATATCAACAGAAAATCAAATGAATTCACAATTCTGCCAGTTCATACCTAACTCGGTTACAATATCTAAACTTCCTGTGTAATTAGAACGAACAAATTACGAATTTAAAGTATGAAGGTATTATGATCTTCGAGAATCAAATTATCGATGTGATGCAAATTCCAAAAAGATGAACATTGTAGTTAAGGTTTATACTTCTCTGAAACAGAATTGAGAAATGATAATTGAAACCAGAAAGATAAGAAATGCACGATTTGATAACCGATCATTCTTCATGTATCTTGAGTAACAAAGAATTAAAAACGAATACACCTGGAAATCTGATTGCAATCAGAGTAATGCAAAGGTGAACGAAGGAGTCGGAAGTTTAGATGATGATCGTCGTAATGGATGAACAAGCATTCCAAAAGCAACTCTTCTTCCAGGGTATCCTCAAACTAATCTACTAAAAACTATCTTGAAGAAATCTACTGCGAAATTGAATTACAAATCTGAAGAACTTAAAGTAAATTGCAGTGGAAACGTAAACCCTAGCTAACCTACCTACTGAATTCTAAAAATGGACTGGAGAGTAAAATTGAGCTATTCTCTTCAATCTCCCGCTCCAATTACTGAGCTGATTCTCTAAGGGTCTTATTTATAGATGGGCATTATAACTGCTTCAGCCTTGGATGATAACCGCTCGCATCAGAATAGCTCTCCTCTCGCTTTGTCCAGTTCCTTCAAAGCGAGAGTCAGGAATGTAATCATATTTCTTGACAAGGCGAGGTCTCACAGTTTCTTCAAAGCTTCTCGCCATGATATCTAAAGCTTTCTGTCTTGCACAGACTTTCTTTCCTCGCGATGTCAAACAATCATCGCGTGGACTTCAGTGTCTGAACATTTTCCTCAGATCTTTTCCTGATTTCGAATGTAAGTCCTCGCACTATTCCTTCTCTTTCCTCGCTATGTCTTTTTCCATGTCCCACTGCTTTCCAGCTTAACTTCCTGCTGAATGACAAAGCGTGAGTCAGTTCAAATAAAAACATAGTGTGCGAGACTTGCAATGAAAACTTAGAATTTCAAGCCATTTTTAGTGTAATTCCAACTTCTTCACAATCTTAGTTCTTCTTCCATCTTTTCTGATCTTCCATGATTATTCATTAAAAACTAATGGGATTAAGAACAAAAGATCATCGATAAGACACTAAATTGGACGCAAATGACAGTCACAAAAGACTGTCATCAGATGTCATCAGCGAAGAAGATATAAGGGATTTGGAGTTGAGACTTATTCCAGGATGGTGGCTGCCAATGACCCTGATGGACAGAGGAAGTAATCAACTTGCC